>MUZC01000290.1:330829-392074 GCA_002072015.1 Radix auricularia
CCTGATCTATCAATTCTCGACACACTCCCCTGATCTATCAATTCTCGACACACTCACCTGATCTATCAATTCTCAGCACGCGAATATCGAAGCCAGAAAACGGTCCTCTATTTAAGTCGATACCAACAGGAAAGATGGTGATTGTAATCGTCTTATCAGACACGGAATCGATTCTGAAGGGAGTGTAAGAGAACGTAAATGACGTCCCAGTCAAAATGCTGTCTTCCGACATGTTCTGTCAATTATTTCATGTTTTAAAATGTACAAAATGACACATTCTGGGATGCGTTTTGCTATTTACGCTATTATGAGCAGCATTTGATTGGCCAATGTTGATGGGCAAGACCGTTCTCACAACCCCCCCCCCTCCACACAGAATGCCCGTTGACCATCTTTTCAAGCTGGCTACATCCAGGGTCGTCAGCAGAATTATTGCAGAGGGTTGGAGAGTAGCAAATTTATCAGCTGTTATAACTTAGCATTATCACTAACAAGGATGCTATTAAGCTACCAGTGATCGCCTCGCCGCCTTGGTCAGCTGTTAGAACTTAGCATTAACACTAACAAGGATGCTAAAGCTACCAGTGGTTGTCTTGCCACCTTGGTCAGCTGTTAGAACTTAGCATTAACACTAACAAGGATGCTAAAGCTACCAGTGGTTGTCTCGCCGCCTTGGGCTCTACCTATTAAGATCTCCTACCACCACTGCCCCAAAAAGAACTTTAGGTATTATTTGAAATGATATCATTGCTATAAGTATAAGCCCACAAAAGAGGAAGATTTTAGAAATGTTAAATGTTACCAGATCAACAACTATAAATTGAAATATTTATTTAAATGTTAGAGATCGATATTAGATTAACGAATTAAACATTTATGTTGAAAAAAAAAGGTGGGGGTGAAGCCTCTTGCTGACCCATCCACAAGCACATGGTTACATTGATTGTTTTTTTAAAAAGTAAACTTTGGAAATGCTGTCAATCAAAGCACGAGTGTCCAGTCAATGGAAATAGGACAGTCCGATCAATCAAAGTAGGACAATCTGGTCGATGGAAGTAGGACAGTCCGGTCAATCAAAGTAGGGCAATCTGGTCAATGGAAGTAGGACAGTCCGATCAATCAAAGTAGGACAATCTGGTCAATCAAAGCAGGACAGTCCAATCAATCAAAGTAGGACAGTCCGGTCAATCAGAGTCGGACAGTCCGGTTAATCAACGTTTTAATAAATCGTACTTTGGAACAGCTGGACATTCCGGCGTTGCATGCACAGTCCACATGTACTTTGAGATTTGTCTCATGGACGCCCAGCCCGGGTCAGTCAGCTGGACCAAATAACTTTGCTTCTCATCGAGGCTACATACAGTTAGGTCACTGACCGTGGAGTTGGGAGACCTGCTGGTCGCCTGCTGTGTTTGGTTGTTGGTGAGGGTCAGCTAACACACATTAGAACAATCATAATATGTCAACAGTGGAACTATCATAATATGTCAACAGTAGAACAATCATAATATGTCAATAGTAGAACAATCATATATGTCAACATCACCCAACTTACTATAGTAACATAACATTCAGAATACTGTATCACCATTACATTCATACGAGTGTATTACCATTGCACTACATATGCGCCACATAGTTAATTGTAGGCAAGGACAAAAATTCAATATAAACAAATCTTACATCAATGGGCTATGTTTGTAACATGTTATATTAATGGTATTCATGCTGCATGCTGTTACCTGTAGGTTATTGATATTTTATGTCATTACCAATGGGGTCAAAATGTGTGTTATTACCTGTAAGGTGAGAGTGGTGAATGGTGTTACTTGTGGGGTCATGGCATGGTGATATATTTAATTACATGTAAGGTCAGGGTGGTGTATGATGTTACCTGTAAGGTCAGGATGGTGTATGATGTTACCTGTAAGGTTAGAGTGGTGTATGATGTTACCTGTAGGTTCAGAGTGGTGTATGCTGTTACCTGTAGGTTCAGAGTGGTGTATAATGTTACCTGTAAGGTCAGGGTGGTGTATGATGTAATATGTAAGGTCAGAGTGGTTTATGATGTTACCTATAAGGTCAGGGTGATGTATGATGTTAACTGTAAGGTCAGGGGGTATATGCTGTTACCTGTAAGTTTAAAGTGGTGTATGATGTTACCTGTAAGGTCAGGGTGGTGTAGGATGTTACCTGTGGGGCCAGAGTGGTGTACGCTGTTACCTGTAGGGTCGAGGTGTAGAATATGAATCCAAACCACCTCATCCTGATGCAGTATCGTGATTGGCCCACCTGTTCCAAAACGCCAGAACCACTGCTGTACTCTATTGGACCGTGATACACTTTGGGTGTGACGCTACCATTGGTAATATTATTGACAGTGACGTCAGGAGAAGCAGCGAATGATGTCGTGCCCTTTTCTATTTTCAGTTTCATGATGAGTAATTTACAGTATTTTAATTAAAAGTTATTTAAATTTATTTTTTATTTAAATTAAGTAATTGAAGTAATTGTAATTTAACGTTGTTTTAATTGAAAATTATAATTAATTAATTAAGTTTAATTACGTTACTTTAATGTTTTTAATTTAACGTTATTTTTATTTAAAGTTATTTTGATTTTTAACGCTATTTTAATTTAACTTCACTTAAATTTTACTATCGCCATTTTAATTATTTTAATTTAAAGTTAAAACTACTTAAATTTCACGTTTAAAAAAAAATTAAGTTGTTTGTATATATATTTATTTTAACATAAAGTGATTTTAATTCTTAAGTTATTTGAATTTAAACGTAATTGAATTTAAAGTTATTTCATTTTAACGTTATCTTTAATTTAAAGTTATAATTTATTTTAACGTTATTTCATTTTAAATTTATTTTAATTTAATATTTAAATTTTTTAAAATTTAGTTTAATTCAGGTTAAAGATAAATTCGTGGTCACTCATTCATGAGTAATACTCAAAAACGAAAATTATATATATATTTTTTTAAAGACCATTAACTCATTATATAGAAACTTAAAGTTAGTAACAAGAAATACGTTTGTGCTAATTTAGACAAGTAATACAACCACAAATAATTTAGTTTCACTAAGTGTAGTAGTAGTAGATGTTTGTTTTCTTTACGCTTTCTGAAATTTTCGTCATCTGTTTCCACTATGCAGCATAACAATTAAAAGTTTGACTTATCTTTAATCATCACTGAATGATCATTGTAACTAACATGTTAATCGATTGCCGCACATTCAATTATAAAAAATTAAAAAACTGTGATGACAAATGACAAATGGTGAATGAAGTAAGCCATCTGAATTTGAAATTTATAAAAACCACTCTAAATCTAATTATTTGTCTCACCTTGACAAGTTACAGTACTCATATATAGATTGGCAAATAGAATAGCTATTTTGTGCATGGTGCAGGGTTTGACTCTTAACATAATTTATCTATGAGTTGTGAGGAAGTAATGACTGAGTAGAGATCTCGGCGAGAGAAAGTGAACGAAAGAGAAAACAGCAAGTTCCATTTTTTATTATTTCTTTTTTAAGTATTTGCGCAGTTAATCTACCCGCTAAAACATACACCAAAAATCGATGACGTAATCAGCAGCTATAACAGCGCGTTTACTTTTTTTTTTTTTTTTTTAAATAGATAAGCATCATTTTGTAAAAATGACAGTGTAATAGTAATATATAGTCTAGATCTAGATCTAAGTAAAGATTTAAATTACGAAATACAATTTAATAACGTTGACTGGAGAAATTGGGGCGGTGATAAGATGACAATAGTACAAGTAAGAATATAGGACGCCAGTAATCTTTTCTATAGAAGGAGCGTCTGTAATAAACGAGATAAGATAAGCTTTCAGAACGTATGACGCAATAATCTTCTGTGTAGAAGGAGTGTCTTTAATAAATTAGATAAAAAGAAGATGCGATAGTGAGTGGTGTAATAAAAAAAAATTTTTTTTTTTATTCGCAAAGCATAGATCTACTTGTTCATCGTAGTGGCTTTACACTCCCACTCCAATTTCAATGAATGTTGTTGCCCACGTTTTCTTATGTGTCGTTCTCTGTGGAGGGTCGAACCTTCGGCTTTAATGTACAGGCTTACAATTTCTGCGGTGATCCCCAACTAGGGCTGTAGGCTGTAGCTGATTTTTTTTTTTTTAAATCGGCTTGAGCAGGATTCTGTCAAGATATTTATGAGGTGAAATCCGACAGGAGCCGAAGCTGGATTAGTAAAAAAAAAAATGACCGGATTCTGGATTGGCCGGAGCTGAAATCCGGTGCACCTCAAGCCCCAACATAACGGCATCAACATACATGTTTTCGTCTGCTGCTCTAGCGGTCTAGCGCCTTCTTTTTTGAAGGATTCTGAAGGTAAGGGAACTCAGACCCACATTTAAATATTTTGTCTATGATTAGATTTAACTCCCTTTACAGGGTAATTTTGTAACGCCATTAGTAGAATCATTAAACCTAGAAACACTAGAGGATAGAAGAACAAAGAGCAAAGTAGCAATAATACATATATTGGAAATACAACACAAAGATTATAATCAATCCAATACAACAGACATAGAGATAGAAACATTTGTCTTAACCCGTGTCAAGAACAAACAACTACAAATTCACCTTCTATCTTACATTCTTCTCTCTTTCCATTTGATATGTCTAAATTATTGTTGATCACTTTAATTCATCCCAATTTGAACTTAATCCTTTCGTGTGAGCCACTATCTGAACTAAAATCTGCGTGGATTTAATTTAAAATGTATTTTGTTCCAAGAAATTAGTTAAAGAAATGTCATTATCACTAATGCTGGTAACGATTAATTAAAATTTAATAGTTAACTTTTGACAAATTAACGATTAATAAATCGTTAATTTCGATTCAAGTCAAAAATTAAAATGTATAATGTCATAAGTAACACTTACTAAACGCTTTTGTTGAAAATCTAAATAACACCGGAATGTCTCCTTTATATGTAATCTTTTAACCAACTATTCACAAAGACAAGTGTGCTAGCATTATTTGATTCAAGTGATGAGCGGGTCTAATTGACAATATAAACACCCCAGCTGAACAGTCATTCACACGGATCTGAGATAACTGGAATGCAAAAAACGGTCTTGGCGAGGAATGACATTATCGTATATCGGTGTTCATTAAGTTTCTATCATTGTAGAGGGTTAATAATTTCAGGAACTTTCATCTCCTTTTTGTCATGCAGTTATTCATCAGAAGACCTTTCGTCATTTTCTGTCTCTAAGTCAGACTCCACTACTGCCATTAGCTTAATATCCTTTTCTTTTATTTTGATAAATATGTGAAGTGTTACAACCAAGGCAGGCAAACTTTGTCAACAATTTTAACATTCCCGTCAGTTAATAGGTTTAAACCAAAATGTTCGTGTAATCGTCAGAAAATGTGTTATTATTTATCGGCCTCTATTTTTATTATTGTTATTATTTTTTGACTTCCAATAATTTGTGAGTGATGGGTCGATTAATCGTTAAAAATAACCTAATCGTTAAAATTTTCAACGATTAATCGAGAAATTAATCGTAAGATAAGATAATTTCTCGCACCCTACTATTTACATGATTAATATTTTTTTTTAAAAATATATTCTTCTTTAATTTTTGTTGTTGTTGCTTGTATCTTTTTGATTTAAAAAAAAAAAAAGATTAACAAATATCACTTTATGAATTTAACGTAGGGCTTAATTTACAGAATTTTAAAATTTGGGATACACATCTTGGCATAAATTATATAGGTTATATTAGGGGCAAAAGAAGATCCACATAAAAAAAAGAGTTTAAAAATTAGTAAGCCTAATTCCTAATAAGTATAAAAGAGATAATAGTGAAATATCAGACGAGCTAATAAGTCATGAGTAGTGTTCTCTTTTCACATCAGCTTTCCTCTACATAAGTGGTCAATATTAATATTATTTGTATTTTTTACATTTTTTCTCTATCAAATTCAACAACCGTTTAATTTTAAAATTAAATTTTATTTTAATCAATCACCATTTTAAATCTAAATATTCCCACCATTAAAAAATATTATTCAAATCCTTAATATTAATAACTCTCCAGCTCGCCTCATACCCTTAACCCTTAGCAACTGATGTTAGTTATAATACATGTGGTGTGAATTAGTAATAGGCAATCAAGTTATTAGTATAAGTATAGTATACTTATTATTATAAGTTATAGTCTATAACTTGTAAGTGTACTAAACTTATAACTTAATTGCCTATTACTAATTGAGAAAATTATAGTATAGGACAGGCATAGGGGCCGTCCATAAAGTACGTCACGCTCCAAGGGTGGGTTGATGTAAGAAAGTGTGACATGGGGGAAGGGCGGGAGGGTCAGGCCAAGTGTGACGTCACATTTTTAAATATATTTTATAATTTTATTTCTAATTTTAATTAATTTTTTTAAAAAGTAAAATTAAATAGTTTTACAAATAATTTTCAAAAATTTTGTGAAACACTTGAATTAAGTTTATGAGTTTATGTCAAAATAACAAAACGCGTATCTTTTCATGGTGTTGTTCACAATTCCTCATGCTAGTTAGGAGCGCTAGCATACTGTTGCGAAGCCTTGTTTTATGTTTAGCCTAACCGAAAGTGTTTTATTTCTTAATTTGTTGTCTGCTGCATAATTATATCACTGATCAATAAATTTGGAATTTGTATTATAATACAAAATATTTAGGATTCAGAGGTAATATTTGTATAATATAATAATTATTATCATAAACTTAAAAACAACGTATGAACACTTCACTTCACCATGGATGGATGAGGATGATGTCTAGAGACTAGATACCATTTTAAAAATTAAACATAATTCACAGGCCCACTATAAACATATTCAAATTCAATTTAGCACAAGAGCTGCTCACTACTCACGTAATTTATCAATCTAGTCCTTTTTTTTTTTGTCGCATTTATTTACATTTGCATTATTTAATCATTGATTGAGGTCAAGTTTCGCTAATCTACTTCTCATCATGTGTCAATAGAATGCATACTCTGAAGATTACCTAGAAGTTGACCTCACCCATTGTAAATGAAAAGGTAGCAGATAAATGGTGTTTATTATATAATTGTCAAGCCAATTTTTGCATATTTTTTTTGAAATTCAATTGATTGAGTTACTGTTTCAAAGAATAACTGTAACAACTGTTGACAATTAGTATTAGTTATTCTACTATTATAGTACTATTAAAGTCATTTAATAATCTGATACTGATAGTTCTTTTAATTTTAATATTTATATTTTAAGGCAGTTTAATAGTGAAGTGTGTTTTAAGTTTTCGATTAAGTTTTAATTAGTTGTTAAATAATTTTTTTTTTCGAAAGTGTGACGTATTTTAGGGGGGGGGGGGCGCCCGAGATTTTTTACACTTTGTATAGCGTGACGTACTTTATGGACGGCCCCATGCCCATAGCCATAGCCTAAAGTAAAGTTAATTACGTATTTACCTACGTATGCATCTAATTCTATAATTTAATGGCATGAATTGAAAAAAAAAATTCCAACACAAAAATAACTATAAATTCAACAATCTTAAAAGATAAGCTCATTTAATTTAACAAATGTCTAATTTTAATTGATTTAATGTCTTGGTCGTCATGGTACACTGATATTTTCGCGCGGTAACCAACAACTTGGTAAACACTTGTGAATGGGAAAGTACCACAAACCGATTTGAAGCTAAAAATAGTTGGAACCTTTGACCTTATAGTTTAAGCAATTGAGTTTACAGTATGATCAAATCTGATCAATTTCGTTGTGATCGCACAGCATAGTTCTTATTTGAAGGGGGGAAAATCTGAAACTAATGCAATTTTTTTTCAAAAAAATTCGAAGAGAGTAAGGATGTGACCAGGACAAAAAATGTAAGAATCTTTTTCTTGATGTCTATTTTCGGTTGCTCAAGTTCTAACGGGATCTTTTTTTCGTGACGTCAACAATGGCTAACTGGCAGGAAGAGGACAAAGGGATGCGAATGAATTTTACTTTACAAGTAAACATTGTCATATTGTATATTAAGTAAATTAAGAAGAGTTTTTTTTTAATATTTAAGAGAATATGATTTAATTTGTATTTTTATGTTTAATTATTTATTAAATTTGCAACAAATCGAAATGTTTTGTAAGGAGTATTTTTCACAGATAATGTATGCCGTGGCTGGCGAAAGCTTACAAGTAAGTGAACAGGTGAGAGTTGGAGCGGAAGAAAGGTCAAGCGATTATTTAAGACCTGCAACTTAAGAGCTATTAATTCATCTGTAACCTGTGAACTTGACCCTAATTCTACATACTAAGGACTCAAAAAGTTTGTCACCCTTGTAGGTAAGTTGACTAGGAATAATGTGTTGATTTCATTAAAGTTTGATACCCAGAGCGGAAAAATTCAACACCTCGATAATCTCAAAAAAGAAAAATGTGTCGGGAATCCTGATCGAGTCTGAAACTCCAATGTAATTTTGTATTACAATGTCAATGTAAAACATGTATGAAGATTAGCATTGATATCCAATAAAAATAATAATTAAATTTGACGAATCCCATGATTACAAAATAACATAAAATTATGATTAATTTTCTGCCTGCTCCATGGTTTTCAATATTTAATGAAATGTATCAGTATCATTACTATCACTATCTGGCTATCTGTGAATCAGTGTATGGTTGTTGAAGCTAGTACTACTAGTCACTAGTCTAGTACTAGTGTTGTGATAGTGGGATCAGTGCCTAGTGGCAATGGACTCAAACTCAATCATGTTAATGGTTCGCTTCTATGGTCCTATGGTCCATAATTCTTTAGTTGGTAGTAGAAGTAGTAGTAGTAATAGTGCTATTACTAGTAGTCTAGTAGTGTTTAATGTGACTAATATTATAGGCTACATAAATAAATCATAAGTCAAAAGTAAATTAAATTAATGAAGGCCTTTCTCAAATTAAATAATTAATATAAGTACAGTCGGACCCGGTTATGTCGACGGCCTAGGGGTTTGCCGAAAAGCGTCGAGCTAACCGAGGAGCAAGATAAATGACAACCAATATGGCGGCAAATTATTAACATGTGCTTGAAATTTCATTATGTACATGATGTGCGTTAATAAATTAGGATGTACATGTACATGTTTTTGGAGTTTTTTTTTTTTTTTATTACATAACAGCGTTGCCGTTATTTGTTTGATGAAGTAATCGGCAAGTTATAAAATAAACATACATTATACATGTTTGCTAACAACAAAAGGC
This sequence comes from Radix auricularia, assembly GCA_002072015.1. Classification (NCBI taxonomy): domain Eukaryota; kingdom Metazoa; phylum Mollusca; class Gastropoda; family Lymnaeidae; genus Radix; species Radix auricularia. The sequence goes on from MUZC01000290.1 coordinate 340,125, forward strand.
TTATGTGCACCAACTGTTCATCCGTTTAATCAGGACCGCTTAACCATAACTTCATTTAGTCAATGCATCAGCTTATTACCTGGAATTAATTTTTTTTGTTTTTGTGTTATGGCAGAATACATAGCCAACATGCGAGCGACCGTGACATCAAAGCGTTTTCTTAATAATAATATTCCGATCTATAAATAATTTAAAAATTCAATTCATCACTTTTAGTGGAGTTCGCTAGTGAATGATTTTTAATTAAAAAAGTATTGCTTAGTAAGCGAAGCATAGTACCAAAAGTAACACAGCGCAGAAAGCTGATCACAAGCGGGCTGTGACATCACCAGCAGACATCATTCCATCTAATTATTCATATCCTTGTAGTGTAATTGTTTTTAAAATATAATATAGGCCTGAAAAAGTGACAGTTGCTCAGCTATGTTATGTGTCTAAGTCTCATTTAGACAGGGTCATGTTTCCAAGGCTAAAGAGCGTTCCTAAGTCCACCCAACTCCAAATGGGTACCTGATATCAGTTGGGGAAGTAAAGGCGTCTGGGTATTGTGCTAGCCACACAATCACCTTGTTTGCTGTGGTTTTAGAAACTTGTGAACCCAACATAACTTTTCCCATGAGCCAGCATGCTGTGAAAAGGGTACTTAAATATACTTTTATAGGCCTAAATGAAATGTATGTGTAATCAAATATGTTAGTTTAGAATGTTATTTCCTTTGTTTTATATATATTAATTTCAATCACATAGTTCCTGATTAGATTATTAATTATAAAAATTTTGTAGTCTAATTTTTTCTAGCCATATATAATAATATATCATAAAGCTTACTTAACAGTTTCAGTTGTTTTTAATAACAATGTCCAGCTCTGATTTTCCTAAAATTTTAGGTTATCATTTAAGTTTCTCATATGGGTCATTCCATGTCAACTCAACCAGGGGTGTTCACCACACCATCTCAGATCTTCCTGAAATTTTTAGGGCGTGTAGTACATACAAAGTTCAGGAATTGCTGAAAATTTCAGGCCATTTGGTCAAAAACATTCTGAGATATGATTTTTTAAAGTTTTTAGGGCAGTTGCAAGTTCGCGTGACTTTCACATTTTCTTGATGTTTGAATGTGAATATTTCAAAAACTAAAAGAGATATCAGCCTGAAATTTTCAGTATTTACTCATTGTTTCATGGTGAGTTTAATGGTGTTTTTATCTTAAATGTAGCTTGCATACAGAATGCCCTAAAAATGTCCAAACATTGCACTTTATACAGTTTTCATCAATATTGGACATGGTATTGCCAAGAACCTATAAGACATGGAATGATGTTTGTTATATAATTAGTTAGTACCATATATTTGTTTATTATTTTGACAGAGAATTCTTGTTAATCAATAATAGTGTACTCATTGTGGGCACCCTTATGCAACATGGTCATCAATTTTTGCGCTTATTGTGACCAACGGATGAGCATGTGGACAATAATTCACACTTTTCATATTTTGCACACTTGTTAAGCTTGGTAAGTCCTAGCTATGGTGAAAATTTCATTTTGGTGTCTTGATTCCTTCTTGGTTTTTACTGTATGTTCAGAGTTTATGTAATTTTACTCTTTATGCACCAAAGCGCGATAATCCGCAGTTTACCGTTTTTCAACCAAAGCGTGATAATGCGCGACTCGATAGAACTCTCTTTAGAAACGAAATTATAAAAAATAAAACTCTTCAGTGCGTGAAACACGATGTTTTCGACTTCCGGCAATGACGGCTGTTTCCATGGCTAATGTTATCGCTCGATTCGCGAAGTTTTTTGGAAGTTTTTTCGAAGATGCGATTTTGCTATACTTAATTACTAAAGTACTAGTACTAAACTACAGGTAAAAATAGTTTTAAACGCAAAACGGTCGTTCGGATACATAAAATAACCATTCTTATCCTAAAAGATGACGTCANGGGAAATTCTTACGGCACTGAGGGGAAGTTTTCCTAGAACCTTATGGCACATTAAGAGTTATTATTATTGTCATAGTCATACTGACACTGACGTCATCTTTTAGGATAAGAATGGTTATTTTATGTATCCGAACGACCGTTTTGCGTTTAAAACTATTTTTACCTGTAGTTTAGTACTATTACTTTAGTAAGTAAGTATAGCGAAATCGCATCTTCGAAAAAAAAAACGTAAAAACTTCGCGAATCGAGCAATAAAACTAGTAATGGAAACAGCTGCCATTGACGCAAGTCGATAACATCGTTTTTCACGCACTGAAGAGTGTTATTTTTTGTAATTTCGTTTCTAAAGAGAGTTCTATCGAGTCGCGCATTATCGCGCTTTGGTAAAAAACAATAAACCGCAGATTATCGCGCTTTGGTGCATTAAGAGTAAAATTACATGAACTCTGAACATACACTAAAAACCAAGAAGGAATCAAGACACCAAAATGAAATTTTCACCATAGCTAGGACTTACCAAGCTTAACAAGTGTACAAAATATGAAAAGTGTGAATTATTGTCCACATGCTCATCTGTTGGTCACAATATACGCAAAAATGAATGACCATGATGCATAAGGGTGCCCACAATGAGTACACTATTATTGATTAACAAGAATTCTCTGTCAAAATAATAAACAAATTTATGGTACTAACTAATTATATAACAAACATCATTCCATGTCTTATAGGTTCTTGGCAATACCATGTCCAATATTGATGAAAACTGTATGAAGTGCAATGTTTGGACATTTTTAGGGCATTCTGTATGCAAGCTACATTTAAGATAAAAACACCATTAAACTCACCATGAAACAATGAGTAAATACTGAAAATTTCAGGCTGATATCTCTTTTAGTTTTTGAAATATTCACATTCAAACATCATGAAAATGTAAAAGTCACGCGAACTTGCAACTGCCCTAAAAACTTTAAAAAATCATATCTCAGAATGTTTTTGACCAAATGGCCTGAAATTTTCAGCAATTCCTGAACTTTGTATGTACTACAAGCCCTAAAAATTTCAGGAAGATCTGAGATGGTGTGGTTAACAATTGTCAGAAAACTGGTTGAGTTGACATGGAATGACCCATATGTATATAACTTATAACATGTATATTATTTATTATATTATTTACAACCATGTGCGTTGTTTCTAATTGTTCCATGTTAAAAAAAAATGTCTGCATTTGTTAAATTGTTTTTGTTTCTGGTATAATTCATAATTTACACCAAAGTTACTGGGGTTTAAAGCTTTTAATATTTTAAGTATATTAATTTTAACAAAATCTTCTTTGCAGGATCATTAAAATAAATCTGTGCCAATGCACAGCAGAAAGAGAATGCATTTCTAAAGAAAGAAAAAAAGTAAACCATCATCTTTCCATTTATGCCAAGGTGACTAGACACTACAGGGTAATCATCTATGTTTTTAATCAGGTAAGAACAGTTAGTATATAATATTTAAAGAAATGTTTGTTGTTTGGGTTCACTTTTTTACACAAAACAAATGCTGATCTCAAAATAAGATTAGATCATAAGATAATTTTTTGTGCTTAATTTAACTTCATACAAAGATTTACTATTTGAATGTCTTAATCAGGAGTGGCCATACCTGTAGTAACTGAGAGCCATTTATAAATAATTTTGAAAGCCGCATTGAAGCACTATGGGTCGGTAAAGTGTATGCGAGCCATAATGTAAACACAGAAGTGCTGCATGCAGCTCTATATGCTTTGTTTTATAGTTAAAAAAACAAATTCCCCATAGGCCAAAATCTGAAGAATTTTGCCTAAAATTGCATAATTTATTATTATTAAACTGCTGGTAATTAGTGGTAATCCCACTTTTTAAAATCACTTGACCCCCCCCCCCCCCTGCCCCCCCCCCCTCTTCCCCCCGGTGGTCCATGTCTGAGATGGTGTTGGTGGTTATTACTCAAGNCGCCCCCCCCCCCCCCCCCCCATTTTGTTTTGATGTCTGGGATTCTATTAATGATGTAGTAGTTTTAAACTATTTTGAAAGGGATATATTTATTTTGGTTGAAGTGAATAGTTTTTTAAAAATTGGTTTTCTAGCTTAGATATTGTCAGGGGTTCCTATGGCCTCTTAACCCTTTACTGGACAGAGTTTTACGGATTTTCATCCTATAAACTGGCAAGATTTTTTTACAATTTCAGAGATATTTAGGGGTACTTTGGTAAAAACATGATATCTTAGATATAAGTGCAAATATTTAAATGAAATAAAAAGCACAATAAACAGTGTTAGTATCATGCAAACATCGGATCTCTCAGTCAGACTGGATATTTGTGCTTGTAAATAGTGTCAATAGTGCTTGTTTGAACTTCTTAAAAAGTAATTGGAATTTTTTGGGGGGAGAAGATGTGGCTTTAAAAAAATAAAGACATTACATGAATAAACAGGTAAATAATCAAAAGAGAATTCATTTTGTTTATTTATTTTTTTTATTTCATTTAAATATTAGCTCTTAAACCTAAGATATAGAGTTTTTACTGACGTATCCCTAAATATCTCTAAAATTGTAACAAAATCTTGTCCGTTTGGAGGATGAAAGTGGGAAAAAATCTGCCCAGTAAGGGTTAAGAGAACACATGTGGAAATGTAGTGAAATCTATCCACAACAGAAAAAACAGGAAATCACGTGCAAGAAGTCTCGAGATTTTAAAAAAACCACGAGATTTGGACTGATGGTAGTACCGGCCGTTTTGCCCGGTTAGGGTATAAGATGGTTTTGGCCACTACACCCAGTAAAGGGTTAAAAACTCCAATATGTCCTAAAATATCTAATTTTCAAAATCTAACTTTCTTCAAAACTGTCCTGAATAAATTGTGAAAAAATACCGTGAAGTTTTTTAAAAATATTTTTCTCTGGAAAATGTCCTCTATTTTCTCCTGAATATGTCCTGGAATTTTATTGTTGATTTGTTAAATGAGTGCTGTATAATCAATATATATTTTACTTCTTCTGTAATTCTAAAACTGCTTGTTTCCTTATTATATTAAGCACTCCTTTTCCCTCCAACCCCAACTGCTAAATTTTTTTTATATTAATGATGCATTGTACAAATAAATATACTGTCATGCAAGGGGCATTGTCTCAGTGAGGGAAATAATTTTAATTTTTCTTTACAAGGCGTATATTGTTGGTTAAGACGTATGACGATTATAAGTAAGTTCTGAGAAAATTTTGCAACCTTGGAAAGATTAGGGCTAGTACTGATTTAAAAAAAAAATGTGTTCAATTAATAGCAAAAAAAGTAAAATGATTTATTTCGATTAATTATAATTTTATAACGCATATATAGATTCCTTTAAGTTGCATTATTTCCATGGCTTCCAAATTTAGTGACGTAGTAACACAGCAAATTCGTTCTGCTATGCAAGAAATAAGGAAGAAAAACCTTTTTGTTTACGTATGCACATCCAAATAAATTATAATAATACAAGGGTAAAGTATGTAAGTAACAACAAATATTAATTATTAATAAATTGAAAAAAAAAATATTAGAAATATTTTCTTTAATTTTAATTGCTCAAATTAATTTTTTCTAATTGATTATAAAATTAAGGAATAATCGATTAATTAATCATTAATTTCCGCATCCCTTAGAAAGATTTAAAGTACATGTATATTTTTCAAAAGGTGGTAGGTGTTTGCTTGAAAAAGAGAATTCATAAAGATTGAAAGAATATTTAAAGAAATCATAATAATTACAGCAAAGAAATTAGTTAATTTAAATTGTATATGTATGAAGTTAGCAGTTGTTGGAGGTTGGGGGTATCTTATGACAGTAGAGATTAACGCGGACAACATTTAATCATTAGAAAGAGTCCATTCAATCTTTAGCGTCTATTCAATTAGACATCTTGGATGTTAAAAAATATGCTTTCGGAGTGTCAAAAAATCTCAGTTGAAGCTATAATACAAAAAAGGCTTTTGTTTATTCTATTTTGTTATTCTAGCTTTAGAAACACTGTTTTTATACTGTTCTGTTATTCAGGCTTGTGTTTTAATCCTGGAAGCAGTGCAGCTAAAGTTATTTAAGTGAAACTAATTTCTGTTGACCTATGGTAGGTCTCGCTGGTAATATTTTGATGAGCACCCTTTAAATGTTGGGCAAGTTCTGCATTGTCAATGGTCTTCAGGTTCCATAATGCGGGTACAAAATTTATTTTAAAATTTGAAAAAATAGTTTGGCTAAGTCCATTTTGATTTTTCATTTGTATTCAAGTCCTTTTGTTTATCAAGTGAAAATCTATTTTTACTTTGTACATCCCGATTCTGTGTATCAATTGTTTTTTGTGAGCATTTTGTGTTGGTGTTTATTTTACAGATGTTCTGTATTTTAAGAACCCAGGCAAATCTTTAAAATAATAAGAAAAATGTGTGACCTACTATAATAACCAATCTGTTCATGGAAGTCTTTCAGTGCAGTATCTCATGTTTGCTCTAAGGCATCTGGTTCAATATGCACCTACTTTTATCTTATTTGTTAAATGATTTAGTAGTTCAGTGTACATTTGGTAGAGGTCACTTCTGTTGTAACCATTTCTTCAATGAACTGTTCGTTTTTGTTGAGTTAATAATGTCCATTATTATGTGACTAGTTCCCTAATGCTGTATGACTATTGCCTGTTTCTTATATGACCAATGACTGAATATTGGATGACCAATGCCTTTTCGATTTGATGTTTGACCAGTCCCTATTTGCTGTATGACCAGTGTGCATTTGATTTATGCCTGTTTGTTGTATGAAAGGGCTCTGATTGTTGTTTAACAAAGTGCCTAATGCCTATTTGTTGTATCACCAATGTCCGTTAGATGTATGCCTGTGTATTGTATGAACTGTGTCTTATTGTTGTATAACTAATTCCTATTTTTTGTACTTGTATCACTATTATCCGTTTAATGTATGCCTGTTTGCTGTATGAGGAGTGCCTGATTGGTGTATAACTGATGCCTATTTGTTGTATCACCAGTGCCCGTTTGATGTATGCCTGTTTGTTGTATAAACTGTGCCTGATTGTTGTATGACTAATATCTGTTGTATGACTTGTACCTCTCCGGCCTTAACCCGCCGTTAAGTCAGCTCTCGCTAGCGCTCAGATGTTGCACAATCAGCCCCAACTTTCGTTTGTTTAGCGGCCAAGGGACGTCACACTTTTGTGTAACTTTCGCCACCGGGCACGAGGGCGGGGGGAGTCAAAATCAATAGCCTCAATTACCGTTCTAAACGTTGGTGGGCCAAAGGTCGGTATTGGGAGGCGTGTCTGTAACTTGACAGTAGGGTGGTGCGTCAAAGGTCAGCATTGGGAGGCGTGTTTGTAACTCTGACCCAAGGGTGGAAAATCAATGGTCAGTATTTGGAGGTGTGTCTGTAACTCTGACCGTAGGGTGGAAAGTCAAATGTCAGTATTGGGAGGTGTGTCTGTTACTCAGACAGCAAACCCGGATGAACCATACTTAAATAGAAGACCTTATCAGAGATCAATTTATGTGCCTAGATCAACCTGCGACTGCCCACCTGGATCAAACTGCTCTGACAACTTTTAAATGAATAAAATTCAATGTTAACGTTTGGGGTGTTGTAAATCCATGCACTGTTTTATGCCGAGAATATGTTTGTTAGGTGTATTCAATTAGTAACAAAATTACAATCGTTTTTTTTTTTGAGGATGCGCATGCAGAGCATAAATGTTAACTGGAGGATATGCTAACGGATGTTGTTCTTGTTTTTCCCCCTTCTGTAATACACGACGTAAGGAGGGTTACACTGAAAAGGGCCAAGGGAAGGGGTTTGATAAGGTATGCAGCGTAAGTTCTTTTTGACAGACTGTTGTGTCGGGATGTTCGTCGGTTTTATGGTGAAAGGCTTGATTTTGATTTGGCGTGTGTGCGTACATGTACCTCGTGCTTTTTTGGTACTGGCGTGTGCGTGTATGTATCCCGTGATTGTTTAGTAATGGTGTTTGTGCGTGCATGTATCCAGTGATTGTTTGGTACTCTTCGATCTGTTCGTTGCCGATGGGCCATGTGTAAGACATACGTTGGGCTGTCGCAATTGTTCCACAATTTATGCGTTCTCTTTGATGTATCACTAAAAGTAAAATGTCACATTGTGGTAGAGTATTTATGTGTAAGTGATATCAATACACATGCCCAGTGCACATAAGTTCATTTAAAAGGCTGTGAAAATGTGTATGTGGGGGTGGGCCTTGCGACACATACTTTTTCCAATTGAAAAGTTATGAGAATCGGCTGAAGATGAGAATGAGACTGTAGCAGACAGTGAGTTGTCCACTGTCGTTAAGACAGAGTGAGTTGTCCACTGACGTTAAGACAGCTAGTTGTCCACTGTAAAAGAGGATGAAATGGTGTAGCCTCAAGTCTGAGGTCGGATCCTGTTAAAGAAAATATATCCCTGAATTTTTTATATATATATTAAAATCGGGGTGGGGAGGGAGGATTTCCAAGAGCAACTTGAGAATCCAATCACAAGTCAGACGGATCAATACGCTATTGATTTTTTATACCAAATATTCCAAGCTGCTGGACGCTCCGATTTAGATGCTGATGATATGGCTGTGTGGGTGGCTGTGTGTGGGAGAGAGAGAGAGAGAAGGGTAGTGGTAACAAGTTTAAACTCCAACGTTTAAAATTAATGGAAATTTCCAATTAGATTTGCAGTAGATTTACACATAATATTTGTTAAAGGAAAGTAATAAATGACCACATCTCTGGTTACTATATTTTATGCTGGATAAACAAGATATTTGGCAATATCGTAAATGTGTTTTAATGCCACGAATTCTAGCCAGTATTTCAGGTTATTTAAAAAAAATAAAAATTATCTCATAGTGTTGTCTTGGAGGAAAATATTTGCTTATGCGCGGGTGTAGGTTAGCATTATATATGTCCGTAAAAAATTCTCTTTGTACCAACACTCAACTCTCTTATCGGTCGGTTCCATTGGCCAAATAATGGAGTTTGCAAACTGTCTGATATTTTGACTATTTTCACTTATAAGCCTGGCAACCGGCTTTCAAATGTGAGATACAAATTTCTACCACATTAAGTCAGCCGTGTACCAAGACTTGAAGATGTCATTCATCGTGGCGTGTTGGCAATTATATTAGGGTGGCTATTGAAGACATTCTACACAAGATTACGGTGGCTATTGAAGACTTTCTACATAAGGTTAGGTTTCTATCGGTGTCTAATTCGCTTGCATCCTCCCTCCCACACTCATGATGTGTACCTATTGGGACTTGGAGATAATGATTAACTTAGATTATTAGGCAACCAGTTTTCGTTACTTTGGCCAACTACCGGAGTTAGTGGCCAAGATTTAGCTGACTTGTTAAACCGTTGTGACTCCGGGATAAATGCACGAATCCGTGATGCGGTTTGAGAATTTCAACTAATGGTTTCGTACTAGCTCCACCACGGTTGTCAGCATAGGTCTCGTGATAGTTCCGCCACGGTTGTCAGCCTACATTTCATACTAGGTCCACCTCGGTTGTCAACCTAGGTCCACCACGGTTGTCAACCTAGGTTCCGTGCTAGCTCTACCACGGTTGTCAACCTAGGTTCCGTGCTAGCTCTACCACGGTTGTCAACCTAGGTTCCGTGCTAGCTCTACCACGGTTGTTAACCTAGGTTCCGTGCTAGCTCTACCACGGTTGTCAACCTAGGTTCCGTGCTAGCTCTACCACGGTTGTCAACCTAGGTTCCGTGCTAGCTCTACCACGGTTGTCAACCTAGGTCCGTACTAGCGCCACCACGGTTGTCAACCTAGGTCCACCACGGTTCTCAACCTAGGTTCCGTGCTAGCTCCACCACGGTTGTCAACCTAGGTCCGTACTAGCGCCACCACGGTTGTCACACATGGAGGTTAGGAGAATCGGTCTGTAAAAAAGACACAAAAGTCTGGCTAATGGCAGGATGGTATGTATTATGATGGCAAGGGAGGCTACCCAGAAAAGCAGCGAGCCGGCGGTGAAGGCTGGTGATGGAAATATTGATTAAAACTGGCCAACCCGGCAGATCGCCACGGTGAAGGCTGAGAGAGAGAGAGGAGAGACAATAAAATCTAGTTTATTTCAGCTGATGTCACCCTCTTCTGTTTTTTAAAACAGTTTTCATTCACTTCTGTCTTTTTAATACCCCCACCTCCGCCATCTTTTTGTGTTCAAATATTTAGTCCACCCCAACCACACACACACCCCTGGACCTTCAGTTTCACCCCCACCTCTTTACCAAAACCGCATTTGGTTTAGTAGAGTGTGGTGAGTAGGTCTATCGTACGGATGGACGAGTTAGCGGTACGCCTGGAAGTGCGAGACGTAAGGGTGGTACTATTCAGACTATTCTATTGGTAAATACCAATGTGACATAAGTGTGATCCCCTCGTATTGTTCGTGAAAATGATGGGATATAGAGTTACAAGTGTATTTTTCTCTGTGTAATATATTAAGTATGATCACATTTAAACCAGAATCCCAACACTCCATCCTTTTTTTAAAATCAACGATAGTTTTTTTTCTATAAAGAACTCATGGCTTTTTTTTTAAATAATAAATCTCACCAAAAAAAAAGTACTTTGTCCCTACATTAAAACAGGCTTTTCCATGTAGGGGTCTTATGGGTCTTCCCCCATTTCTGGAATGTACTTATTGTTATTGGCCATGTACAGATTTTATTTTTAAAAAAAACAACAACAAATAGAGTAGGTTGAAAAAACATGATACAATTTTTTTCCCAGTATTTTCGGAATTTTCAAATCCCCTCAACCCCAAAAAGTTGATATTTTGAAGATTGCTCTAGCTGTAACTGTAATAGTAAAGGGAAGCCCCCCCCTTTCTTTTTTTTTAAAAAGCCCCTTTCTTTGGCGATCTTATGGCAACTTCTATGTCACACAACTCAGAATGTAGTGGAAAAGCGACCCCCCCCCTTTTTTTTCCCCCCTAAAGCCCCGTTCTGCCTTTTCCTATCTCACACAAGGACTCTGGCTGTAGGAGAGAACGGACAGAAAATGAATACAAGCCATGAATGAAGTTCCAAGATTGCATGGCGTCAACGTAATCAATACACGGGCCGTCCATCTTCCTCCACCCCCCCCCTTCCTGGGCTCTCTTCCAATTTTCCATGTTTTTTCTCCTACCTTCTGTGTAATGTTCCATAACTTGTCCTCGCTAACACTCGATACTCAAGGGCTAACTGCTTCTCAACTTTTTAAAGATATTTAAAAAAAAAAAAAAAAACCTTTCCATTCTTGCTCTCTGCGCGTTAGTTATCTGTTGGCGAACTAAGTCTTCCCTGCAATGGTAAAACGTAAATCGATTGTTTCACGAACAACATTAACATCAACATTAAGACTATACATTCTTCCTCCCTCTCCCGAAATGTAGACAAAGGAGTTGACATCAGTCACAAAAGACATTCTGTTATTTATTTTGTTAAAGTCAACATCCTTATCACCCAGGTTTTGTTGGTATGTTAGTTAATTTGATTATTTACGTATCGAAGTTTTCTGTTTGTTGGTATGCTACTTAATGTGATTATTTACGTATTTAAAATCGAAGTTTCCCATATACTTGCTAAGCATCATTCATGCCCAAGTGCCACTTGTTTTCCTTTAACTATTAGAATTTTTGCTGATCAAACTGTAAAATTTATGGATGTTCATTGGTGTATTCGTTAAAAGTAAAAGAAATAATCCTGTCCGAGACTTGTGCTCGTGAGCGTATGACTTTTTATTGTAGAGCTCAGTGCGGACTGACAAAGTAAAGGAGAATATGTCCACCATGACGGCTGTAGTAATTTGTAATCTTTCAAATTTTATTTTCAAAGATGTAAGAAATATTACCAAGCGGCCCTATGCTGGAGAATGTTGCCCGACCTTCCCCACACAGCCGTTACTAAGACATGTCATTGTTATAAAGACACTAGTATCCTTAGAGTTGGTCAAGATAACTGAATTTTTGTGTGCTTTCAATATGACCCCCTCCCCCTATGAGAACACTAGAACAGTGATGGCGAACCTTTTGGGGGTCGCGTATCCGAAATTCAACCAACACTATCTTATTTATATAGCAAAGTGCCAACACTCCCATGAAAACCGAAAATGCAGGATTGGCTTGGCTTGATTAAGGAAGTAATATTTAGTTCGCGTTCCGGCTGATGAGGGTCTGTGTGCCGACTGTGACACGCGTGCCATAGGTTTGCCATCACTGCCCTAGGCGCCAAAATTCACTCGAAATTTCGGATCGACGCCCGTTCTGTTAACTTTACGGTTGGTGTTCTTAGTGCCAATGATTTCAATACCCCTCTCACCCCTCAAAATAAACATGCGTGGACAGAGCTATAGATCGCTTTTTGTTGTCTATCTTCATGTCATGCCGTGTTGTTGTCTATCGCCATGTCATACCGTGTTGTTGTCGTTAGTCCTGATGTAAATAGTTGATGTGTTGTCACAAATATACTACTATATGTACATCATACAAGGAGCAGCCCGCCACGTCTCGTCCACAGATTTAATTAGTTCTACTGGTAGAGAACAGTCCAGAAGTGTTGACCTGCGGCAGACGTGCGATGGCTGGGATGTGTGAGCAAGTCGAGGAAATACTGGTGCAGAGTGGGGTGTGGGGAGGTGGGAGGAAGCTGCCCGGTCTGTGAGGGATCGTTAACGTCGGTGGTGGGGTGGTGATGGTGTACGCTTGACTCGCTCACTCACGCAAACTGGATCAATAGCGGTGGGATGGGCGGGCGGTGTGCCAGCCAGCGTCTATTGCGTGCTGCACCTACCAGGTGACTGGCGCCGTGCTAGGTGATGGCGGGTCACTGGTTTCTCACAAAATGAAACCTGCGTTTTTATCTTTCTTTCCTTATTCCCCCCTCCCATCCCAACCCCTTTACTTATTTGACATCCTCTGGGGAAAGATGCCAAGAAACATAAACACACAAGTTGTGAGACTGACCCGCTCTGGCTACTCATGGTAGAATGGACTTGCTTGTTCATTCAGTGTTGGATGGACTTGGCCTTGAAACACAGTTACTATGAAGTTGTCATTTTAGACCCACATTGGCTACTAATGGCAGGTTGGACTTTAAACACAGTTGCTATGAAGTTCTCAATTTTAGACCCACATTGACATTGGCTAATCATGGTAGGATGGACTTAGTTAATTCAGAGTTAAAACTTGAAACACAGTTACTATGAACTTTTTGTGGTGCGCACACTACACATTTACTATGAATTTGTGCACACACACTGTCCCACACAGGTTCTATGAACTTGTTGTGTACACCCTGTCCAACACAACTTATTTAAAAGATAAGTATCTGCTCTGTTGCAACACTAAAAAGTCCCTGTAATTCTAATGCCATGATATTTTAATGGCTTTTTTATTATTACATTTTTAGAGAATTAAATGTAAGAACTATTGTAAATAAATTGTAATATTAATGTTATAGAGAAAAAAAATAAACAAGGTTTTAAATAACATGAAATTGAGACTGAGACATGAAACAACAGGAGTCTGCATGAAGAATACTCAAGTAAAAGAAAAACCAAAATAATATACCTTTTTTAAAAATTACAAAAAGATATCAAGTGGGACATCAAACTTGATGTAACAGAGAAAAAAAGTAGTTCAGAAGGTAACTAAGTTAAAAGGCAATGAGAACAGAATTGTGTAAAGGGAAGTCAAAAGTGAGTTGTAGTAGGTTTCCATAGTTCCACATTTTGCTTTCTTACTTGACCATGGTGGGCACATCAGCTGACACTGGTGGGCTCATTAGCACTAGTAATAATAGATGGGATTCTTAGATTTTTGAAGTCATGACATTTTTTTTCTCCAGATTTCATCTACCTTGTTTAGTGAATTTATCTCTACTTCACCTGTAGAGCAAAAACCAGATTTGCCAAAAGACTTACTCAGTGTTGTTATCTTTATTTCTACAGTCCAACAGGAGACACAAGAATGTCTGTCACCATACAGTGTACATCAAGCAAAGACCACCATGAGGATCTTCTTCATCAAAGTCACAAGTAGGGGAGAGACTCTTCTGCCCATCCAACACAACTGATAGCAGCTCAGGTCTCTGCTGCCACCTGAGGGCAGCAATCTCTATCACAACAGCCGTTCCACCGTACCGGCCAGCAGTCATGCTAAAACGCAAGTTGGATGAGAGTGTAGGTGAAGGGGAGGGTACAGACACAGCCAACCCACCCAACGGTCAGTCAGAGAGTGATGACAGCAATTGTAGTGCTGGCAGCACTGATGCTTTAGCACCTGAAGGTAATATGTTCAAACACTTTTATCTTTTAATGAAGAGACGTGAAACTTTTTCTTGTTTTTCAAGTCACTTTTAAGCTATTTGGTGTCACTTGATTGGGGTCCAAGCTATACAAAGTACCTCAAGTCAGAGGTGTCCAATGTCCAGACAGCAGGCCAAATGCAGCCCATTTGAAAAATTTTAACTGTCTTGCGGCATAATCTTAAATAATCAATGCATTCAAAGATTTTTTTCTTAAACAAAATTTAAAAGAAAACACAAAATTGTATGTTTTTTTCAAGTATCAAATACGATTAAATCAAATAATTGCAAACAGTGATGACCTCTTATCGTTTTTCCAACTTGGATATTAGGGGTGTGCCGGATCCGGTTCCGGATTTTCTTATGTGAAATCCGCCGGATCCGGATTCCGGATTTTGGCTGTTTCTATTTATATTAATTATAGTCTGTGTCTCATAAAGACAAAGAAAGCTATAAAAGCATATGACCCCGTGACCTATCGGCATTTTCTGATCACCGGTTTATAGTCTGTTTCAGGCATTCAAAAAACTTATCGGCGCATGCCGCTTAGTGAAGTGCATGTACCTATATTACGATAGGTATTTGAAAGACGTAGCAAAGATACCGGGTGATTAATCGGCCCACAAATTTGAGTTCGGTCTTTTAGTGACAGTTTTCCTGCTAGTCAAAGGCATTTGATTATCACATTAACAGTACGGCGAGTGTGGCTCAAACCCTATTTGAACAGAAAAAACAGGGAGGGGAAACGTGTGCGCCGCAAAATTCAATTATTCTGGCGAGTTGGCGATAGAAAAATAATGTTTTTTAAAAATAAATTCCATTTTATCATCATTGTTTACTCCGTAGCTTTAAAATTTTATTATTAATTTTAAAGCGCGATTTGACTGAGCTGTCCGGCATCACACACAAGAGAGGTAAACATGACGTCACAACGGACGGGGCGAGGCGTTGTTTTTTGAAACTAATGAAAAAAGCCTCGCTAACTTTAACGAGCGATTGAACCGGTTCTCATATTTAGACCGGTGAACTACGAGTCCTCAAAATAAAGTATTAAAAAGACAATTAACCATCACTGTTAGCCGGTCCTAAAAAAACGAGCGGTCTTAACAACCTTAGTATAAACTCCACTTCAATTTCAAGCATTCAATGTGGCGAAATATTTTGTAACAGCTGAGCGCCGCGGGGCGCGTGGCCGCGGCTACGTCGTACCGTCGTTTAAACCAAAGAGCGTTAGGTAACCAAGTGGTAACCGACCAGCCAATCAGAGATGGCGCAATGTCAAATGTCCCTAAAAGTATTCATAGATTGGCTAGGTCAGCACAGGCCTGCTGGCTTGACACAATTTGATGGTCGTCTGCCGTGCTCGGTAAGGTGGCGGGCTGGCGGCCAGGCGCTTGGGCAGTATAGTTGCTTATTATTTCTGTTACAACGTCATTGGTGATTGCGGTTAAGATGACGTCACGAATAATAATTACTCATCCCCGCACTATCATGTATGGGATTGGGCCGATTGGCCACTATTAGCGGTGCTGACTCTAGCCTCTGGTATGTTCGAAATATTAAACATTAAACAAGCTCAATGCTCGCGAAACAATGGATTAATGTATCGTGATCGTGTGATTGGGGAAAGAGAATTACTTTTGTTTCAGATTATGATCCGGTGAGTCACAAAATCTGGAAAATCCGAAATCCGGTATATTCCGGTTGTTCCGGATACATGTAAATCCGGTGGAACCGAATTTCATCGGATAGTGCAAAATCCGGCGGGACCGGATTCTGGCACACCCCTATTGGATATCTATATATATAATTCTCCTCATGGTTCAACCATGCCAGACACTAAGCTGTCTAACCCCATCGACCAATCAGCTGGCAAGAAAAGTTAGTGCAGAGGGTGAGGGGTCATTGAGACCAACAATGCATTCAATTGAGGTCAATTACTTTGTTCTTTCAGAACAACAGAATAGCATGTATTTCGTGGTGTAGTGGTTATTACATTCACCTAACATACAGAAGGTCGTAGGTTCAAGCCCCAGCTAAGTCATTACTTTTTTAATTTTTAAAAATGTTTGTGTTTGTGCCCGTTCATTTCCAACTTTCTTTTCAAACATGGCTTTGCAACACGGCTGTAAGCTTTGTTTCTTGATATTGGCATAATAACTTCATGCTCTCCGTTGTGCTCAGTGAAAAAAAGTAGTCACACACTCTCCTCAACAATTACTTTCATAAAATAAATACTTTAGGTGCCCTCCCTTGCTCTCCATGCATGCGCAACTGTGTGTAGCTGCAGCAGTATGTACCTCATCGCTCCTATGTTCTCAGTCGCTTTGGTATCTCCTACAGTCGCCTGAGCCACTTTGCCTTTCCATTGTTCTCTTCCATTCGGGATGGTTTGGTTTGCTAACAGGGCCAAATATTCAAAAAGATATGTCTGTATTTTCCAAAACCTGTTTTCAGTCATGGACAATTGTAAGTTGCGCTCTCTAGAGTTCCTTCTTTTTATTCACTCACAGCCGTTTGCCCAACTAACTGTGTTTTTCAGGAAGTCTTCACCCGTCACTAAATCATTAGCGGCGTATGCTACGACACGGGTTGGCTAGTGATGAAGTTATGTGCTGTTATCTGTATGAAGGTGGTTGATGTCTGATGGCAAAATAGTTGACATAATGTTGTTGTTAAATTTTTAGCCGTTTCGGAAAAGGAAATAAACCATTTTTTTCAATAAATTTAAAACTTAAAATGCATTATTTATTTTCTGTTATATAGCATCTGGTCCATCTCCACCAAAGCGAATGAAGAAGAAAGTAAATTTCAAAGGAGTGACAGTTTACTATTTTCCAAGGCGCCAAGGCTTTACATGTGTCCCGAGTGAAGGAGGATCAACTCTTGGTAAGTGTTGTGTGTGTGATTCAACTCTTTGTAAGTGTTCTGCATGTAATGTTTTTAATTTTGTTTATTGCTTTTTAAAACTAATTTTGATATAGAGTATTGACCTGACAACACCTAAATTACATGCTATTTAATAAATAGGAGTTCATTCATGTTATTTAGATGTAAAAAAAGGAAGTAGGCATAAATAGATGCATAGGAAATTTTTAAAAGGCTCCATATTATATTAACTCTTAATGTGTCAATGCGCAATTATGCGCGATTTACCTTTTTTTTTCCTAAGTCGACTCGATAGAACTCATTTTAGAAACGAAATTACAGAAAATAAAAACGCTTCAGTGTGTGAAAAAAACAAGTTTTCGACTTCCAGCAATGACAGCTGTTTCCCTCGCTAGTGTTATTGCTTGATTGGCGAAGTTTTTTGGTAGTTTTTACGTTTTTTTTTCCTCGAAGATACGATTTCGCTACACTTTATTTCTAAAATAATAGTACTAAACTACAGGTAAAAAAAGTTTTAAACTCAAAACGGTCTTTCAGATACATAAAATAACCATTCTTATCCTAAAGATGAAGTCAGTATGACCATAATAATATAAATGGATTTTACGCAATTTTTAAAATTTCATAACCGGTTGATTGCAATTCGGGAAATTCTTACGGCACTGAGGCGGAAGTTTTTCGAAAAACCTTATGGCACATCAAGAGTTAAACATGTAATTGAATTAGAACATAATTAATGTTCATTTTGAATCTGCCATGGGTAATAAAAGGGTAATATATCAAGAATTATTAATTAAGGCAATTTGTCTGAATGAAATAAGAAATGAACTCATTTCAACTTTTTTTATTTCAGGAATGTCAGAGCGCCACAGTTTCACCAGAGATTTTTCATTAACTGACTACACAAAAGAGCAAAAGCGGATCCACCGAGCCATTCTTGCCGAGCAACGCCGTCAGGGCAAAATGTTTCCTTCTCCTCTCCTTGCCTCCAGTGTACACAATCAAGAGGATGACGACATCTCCTCTGGCAGTGAAAGTGATAGTGAGTATGACGACTACTACTTCCTGCAACCATTGCCCATACGCCAGCGGCGTGTTCTCCTGCGCACTGCTGGGGTTAAAAAGATAGATAACGAAGAGAAAGATGAGTGCAGGGATATCAGAGTCTCCCGAAACATTTGTGGCTGTGACTGTAAAGTTTTCTGTGACCCAGCCACCTGTACATGCAGCATTGCTGGCATTCAGTGCCAGGTGGACAGGCTGTCTTTCCCGTGTGGTTGTACAAAAGATGGCTGTGGCAATCCAGCAGGTCGGATTGAGTTCAACCCAATCCGCGTACGAACTCACTTTATCCACACACTGATGAGGCTGGAACTGGAGAGGAAAGATTCTGAAAGTCCAGAGAGTACATCAGCCTCTGTGACAACGACTTCCTTCTTACAGTCGCCAACAGCAAATGTGGACATTGATGTTGTTGGGGCCAATGGTGAGGAAGGTGAGGTGGCCAGCACTGACATCACAGATGGCACCAGCAATGACAGTTGCAGCGGCGCCAGCACCGATGCCAGTTCTAATGGCAAGCTGGTGTTGAAAAGCAGGCTGAAGGTCAAGAAGCCTGAAGCCATCGACCTGAACATGTTCAACAGCAATGAGAAAGGAAGTTGTAGAGACTGCCAGAACACCGACATGTGCAATGTCATGATGCACGACGTCAAGTTTTCCATGGTGACTCAGCAGCAGCAACGCCAGCAACAACAGCAGCAACAACGAGCCATCTCTGCAGTCCTCTCAGCTCAGCCCAGCTACCCTGGGCCACAAAGTCAGCCCCAGCACCACCACCTGAGTTTGTCACAAGGCATATCACTGCTTCACCCACCACCTCCACCACCCCAGCAACAACAACAGCAGTCAAGTCAACACATGCTGCTTTTTAATGATGGGGAAGAGGAAGTGTACCAGGCGGAGAATACAACCTCTATGTATTTTGATAATGACGATAGTTCATACTCTGAAATGAGTGACACTTCCCCGGAGGGCCTGGAACCTCGTTCTTTCACTGGAAACTTCAATGGAAAATTTCACATGACACCCTCTCAAATGTTTACCACAATCAACAGCAACAATCCAAAACAGTCATCCATGATGTCTCCTGGAACATCCCTCTTAAATCCAAGTTGCTTACAGAGTCTGCAGGCAAGTATTAGCACAGCTCCTTGTGGCGGTATGGGAGTGGTGGAACAGCAGTCTTGTGGCCTACCGTCTCCAGCATCTGTCTCAGGTCAGTCTATGTTATGTGCCCCTTACCTACAGTCCTCCTGTGCCGGGCCACCACCAGCAGTTGTCAACACAGGGCTACACCTGAGGCCTCAAATTGCCTCAGCTATGGGTGTGGACATGGAAGGCAACAACATGCTTCAAAGTTCCATGCCCAGGTTCCCAAGTAAATTCTCTCACCCTGAAATGATGGAGTCCCCTGGTCACATGTCATCAAGCTATAAGATTGAGCCCACATTGCTGAGTCCTCAGAGTTACAGCTCTGACTCATTGCCAGCATCTTCTGAATATCTCCACCAGCCTGGCCACATAAACCCACCTAGTAATGGGCTGTTTGCCAGCTCTTCAACGGCTGATGTGGCTGTCAGCAACTTTGACACCCTGCCATCACCTCAGCTCTCTGCATGCTGGAGTAGGTCACTGGTCAGTCCATCATTGAGAGACTGTTTTGGGCTAACATCACCTCCTGCTCTCACCTCCTCAATACAAGAAGACCCAAGTGTGTCTGGAGACTTGGCCCCATGCAAACCCACGTTCCCACCAGCCCATGAATTGTGCCCAGCCAATCAGATTACACCGACCACAACTTATGCGACAATGACCACAACAACACGGGACCTCCTGGCTGCCCACTGTCCAGGAATATCATCTCACATGGACAACAAATTGGAACCATCCAGTAGTTCAGCTCTCAAAGATCATGACGCCACCTTTCCTAACTTTCATGCAGCCGGTCAGGTTTCTAAAACTAGCTTGTTGACCAATCCTCAGAGACCACTGTACAACACCACTTATCCTGAACCCATGACTGGTAACTCATCAGCTTCATTCACCCCTGATGACCTTGACAAGAAAGCCCCAGACTTAAATGATATTTTTGTGAAAAGCTGCCTAGAACCTACAAGTACAACACAACCATCAAAACTACCTGCAGTTTTGCCAGACAACTCTCTTCTATATTCAGCTGAGATCTCTACATCATTACCCTTATTAACTTACAACACCCCGACATCCTCTTCATCCTATTTTCAGCAGTCTCTCTGCTCACCTGCCCTCACCGCTGGAATCAACAATTTCACCCCGTTAAAAGTGGCTACAGACTCAATGGAAACTGTACCCATTATGCTGCCAGCCACCAATTTGACAGTCTCACAACCAGAAACATTGTCAGGTGACAATCAACAAAATTTGTCTTTAGAGTTTTCAAAATCTGACAGCTCTGCGGGAACAATACTGGATACACAGGCAGGCGACCTGGGTTCTGAGGACCAGCAATGTTCTCTGAATGACTTAAGGAGTTCAAGTTGGGATGACAGTGTGGAATTACCCAATGGGGAAATGTCCTTGGTGATTCCAGATTCAAGTTTTCAGCAAGATGGCCCAGATACAGCAGTGCAGTCGTTATCATCATCTCCCAGCACATCAGAGGAGGAGAAGGAGTCCAATGTAAGTCAGACTTTTGGTGAAATAATGAAAGAAACCCTTGTTGAAATGGTCTTGGTGTAAATGTACATTTGATAATTTATCAAACTCAAAAATTGTTAAATTAAGTAAAAAATTGTTAAATTATTGAATTATTTACATGTTTTTGTAAGGAGATTCTAAGTTGATTAAATTAGCACAAGTTCCTTTCCCTTATTCGCGCCGCCTCCCCCCCCCCCAATCCAGTCCTAAAGGGGAAGCAAAAATGAATTATTTTTTTTACATGAAAAGTAAATTATAATATTTTTCTATTGGAATTTTAGAACAAATGTAACTACACAAGTTGCCAAAACTAATAGTTTGATTTATGAAATATTTAAAATCAACTTTGGAAATTTGCCATAATTTTTGTGTACACTTGGTTGTAACTTTACTTGATTATTTGACATTCATTAATTTTTTGAAAAGATCTTGTTAAGTGGTGTGGTCAAAATTATAATTTAACATCAACTCTTAAAGTCGCAGAAGGGTTTGCAATAAACTTCCGCCTCAGTCCCGTAAGGATTTCCCGTATTACGATCAACCGGTTATGAAATTAAAAAATTTGCCTAAAATCCATTTATAATATTATTGTCATATTGACTTCATTTTTTAGGCTAAGAATGGTTATTTTACGCATCCAAAAGACCTTACTGAGTTTAAAACAATATTTACCTGTAGTTTAGTACTATTATTTTAGTAATAAAGTATAACGAAAACATATCTTCGAAGAAAAAAAACCAGTTAAAACTACCAAAAAACATCGTGAATCGAGCGATAACACTAGCGCGGGCAACGGCCGCCATTGCCGAAAGTCAAAAACATCATTTTTCAAGCATTGAAGAGTTTTTACTTTCCGTGATCTCATTTCTAACGAGAGTGGTATCTAGGGACGCTTTACGGATAGCGGGAAGAGACGCATTACGATGCTTTGCGACTTTAAGAGTTAAATGCCCCAAAGCGTTGTAAAGCGCGCCTCGATAGTGCTCTCTTTAGAAATGAAATCACAGAAAGTAAACAATCTTCAGTGCGTGTAAGTTAACGTATATGACTTCCAGCAATGGCGGCCGTTTCCCTCACTAGTGTTATTGCTTGATTCGCAAAGTTTTTTGTAGTTTTAATGGGTTTTTTTTTTTTGAAGATGCGATTTTGCTATATTTGATTATAAAAATAATAGTTCTAAACTACAGTTAAAAATAGTTTTTAAGTCATGACCGTCTTTTGGTTATGTAAAATAACTATTGTTATTTTAAAAAATAAAGTCGGTATGACAATAATAATATAAATACATTTTACGCAATTTTTTACATTTCATAACCAGTTGATTGGAATAGGCGGAAATTTTGCGAAAACCTTCTGGGGCATTAAACATTAATTGTTGACTTTTTTTTCTCTTCAGGCAGTGCAAGTATAACATAAGAAAAACATAAACCCTTTGTAATGCTATAAAAAATAAAAAGACCCCAGTACATCCCCCCAATTCCCCGAAAAAAAACAAAGCAAGTTTCAATCCCATTTTAAAAAAATGTGCTGTCCTAAGCAAAAGGTACATTTTAAGTTAGAAATCCAGCCTTATTGAATAAATTTTAAAAGCATAAGTATAAATAACAGTAATCATTTACCTCTCGCATCAATAAACAATGATTCTTAACCCTTTTCCATTTGCACTTTAAATTTGTAAGTTCCTTTTACCATTTGCGGAGAAAATGAATAACTGGGAAGAAGTATAATCTGTGTTCAAAATTAAGTTAATGCAAAGTAAATGTAATTCCTCGGGGTTTAAATTTGGCTTTTTTCTGGTCTGTGCAGTCAACCAAAATTCAAACTACAAAAATATCAAATTAAATTTTAAAAATGTTATTAGTAAAAAGTTCAGGACATTTTGTATTTTTCAAAAATTTTGTCAAAATAAATTTTGCTTAATATACAAATGCTTTCTAGTTGTACAATAACTTTTTTTTTCAAATGTAGTTAGTGGCAATATCAGTCTTTGATAACATTGCATACTAACTATCATCCCAAATATATTCCTTTTTTCTAAATTTATAAAAGTCCTCATTTGTAATTGCAAACACGAATTTTGTCAAGACAATATGAGTGTCTGTTCAATAAGTTAAACAACAAATTATTTAATTCAAAGCAAATAAGAAATTTTACTCATTATTTGATAGTAGAGTCACAGGTTATTATTAACACACACAACACGACCATTATATAACGTTATACTGTGAACCACACTCATTATACATACAGCCGCAAAAGTTGAGACTTGAGAAAAAAAAATTGTTTGGCTTTGGCATTTACCTAAAATAGACAGGATTGGAAGGATTAGTCATTAGATTAAAATCATACAAAAATAGTGTTAACATGATCAAATTATAGCATGTTTCTAACCTATGAAGCAAACCATATTTTTTGTATCTCTTTAAGAAAAAGTTTAAGGCAATATTTTTTGTTATTGCTAACATGATGATGCGTAGTAACTTGGGTTATTTGGGCCACAGTCTCAAAAGCACCTGAACTGTGAGGTATTAACTTTGTACACAACTCAAAGAAATTTTTTGTCCAATTCTCAGTATTCAAAAGGATGCTTTTGATGTGGAGGTTCTTAAATATGCTATTGTTTTTTTTTAGCTTTGATTTTGATGGATGTAGTGAAATAGCGAAAGGTTTTGTGTAAAACTTATTCAGTGTATACGAGTTTACTCAGGCCAGTTCACCAGTGACTCGTGTATAATGAAAAAGTCTCAATTGTGTGATAATCTAAATTTTGCTAATTTACCATACTGAAACATAAAAATGTTTCCCCTTCCTTCAGAATATTTTTGTCAGATACTTTATTAATTTTTTTTTACTTAACACCTGGCCATATGCTGCCAGGCTGTGCCATAAAACAACCCTGTACATGTACATCCAACAACATAAGGATCTTGTCATTTACAAGGATAACCTTGTTGAAATAAATTGCTCTCTTGAAGGTTTTATTTTATGTGCAAGTAACAAACATTTATTATGAATGATTTTTAAAAGCGTTTCCACAAATGTATGTGGGACATAATTATTTTGCTTGTTAAATATTTTTACCCAGTTATATATTGACACTTTATCCCCCCCCACTTTATGGTGCAATATTTCTAGTATCTTTGAAATGCATTGGCAATCTCATTCTATTGTTTACTCTTTATTTTTAAAAATGTAAGTTAAATAATGAGCGTGAGTTAAAGTTGTGCATGGAAATTTAATATTGTTGATCCCCGGAAAAAAGGTCTCACGGAGATTGTTTTAAAATGTGTCGAGTTGTCATCATTTTAAAAAATTGATATGTCTGATTACTCAAAAAGATGGAGTGATTGGTTTTATGGGAAAAAGTAATAATGCCAGTAGTTGAAATCCATGCCCAGTGACAAAGTTAGACAATAAGTAATTGACCTTACTTTGCCTCATGTTACACACACACTTATATACATTTTTACTTACTTTATAATTTGTGGGTGTCCAAAAAAAACTATTTGATATTTTTAGTTAGATGAGAAGGTAAATTTGTTGTTGTAAAATGGTTGTTGTTAGTTCAATGTTAATACCCTCTCCCAATGGCTTCAGCCTAAAAGTCTATTAAATTTTTGGGTCATCTAGAATTTTGGGATGATTTACTATCCATATTTTGGTTTAATTTATCAGTAAAAGTTATGTTTCAGAGACTGGTTTGTAGGTTTATGAATACTCTTACTGCATGTGTAACACTGACTCACATTCTCATTGGTCCTTTCTAATTTTTGCTAGGTAGAACTGCCAATCTTCTTTTGACACCAGCTGGACACCACATCATCACCCTGTTCGTTTGGCCAAATTGGTTACTGGGGAATATTTATTTTTAAAAAAATTGATGCCCTCTGATGCAAGAATATTTAAACAAAATGGGGGATGAGACTGCAATCAGGCTCATAAAAAAGTAAATGGAAAAGATGTAAACAGGGTAAGGGTTAGCCTGACAGGACGTAACAAAACAGTGAGCCTTCCTCAACTAACAAACAATACACAAATAAAACGAATATAAAAAATAAAAACTTACCTGATGTGAAATCCAAAGAGTCAATTGACTTTTTGGATTTCACCGCAGCGAAGTTTTTAATGTTTATTTTTTATATACGTTTTATTTGTGTATTGTTTGTCCATTGAAAAAAGCTCTTTGCCAAAATGTTCACTGTTTTGTTACGTCCTGTTTACGTCTTTTCCATTTACAAGAATATTTAAAGGAAATATTTTCACTAGCATCAGAGATATGTATTTTTTTTGCAAATGTGAAAACAAGTAATACAAACTCAAATGAATATGTAAAGCAATTTCCAACAAAGAATTTCTGACTTTTTTTCAAGGGAAATCATTCTAGATAACATTTAAAAAATAATTTCAAATCGATAATTCTGAAAGTAAACAAAACAATTGCTATCCCTGCTAAAATTATGGGAGTTGAACAAAAAGACATTTTTCAAAAATCCCTTCTCCAACATTATTTTAAATATTATTAGCTATTGTTTGGCATTAATTTCAACCCAATAGATGTAATGCTTAGCGAGAAATTGACAAAATACTGATTTTTTTTTTTGGTGCATTTTCCAGGAAATTAGGTTAACTTTTTCAGGAATTTTTTTGGCCCGTTCACATTCTTGGGAACTCCTTACTCCTTAATATATTCAAAGACCCGAACTCAATCTGGTATGGGTAGTTCCTTGTGCAAGCTTAGTCTTATCAAGAAATTGCACTTAAAAATCCTTAAAATTCCAGCCCTTACAGAGATTTAAAGTGAGGAAAAATCTCTTCCCGGCTAAGGGTTAAATATTTATTACTTTTTAAGTTGACCATAAATATATATGACTAATAATTTTATAGGGGCAGTGACGGCTGTCTTGGGACTGCGATGAAATAATTGTAAAACATCTGATGAATACTGTTAGTTTCTGCTAGTAATCATCTACCTATCTCAAATAACAAAAGATGTAAACAAAACATTTCAAGTTTAAACTATTTTAACTTTTCTAATTCATCCAAAATAAATTTAGTGGGAACAGACATTTGAAATCAACACTTATATAGACTCTTCTTTTTTCATTAGTTATCAGGAATGAAACTAAATGTTTTAAACTGTAAAAGTTGGATCTTTTATTCTTAGTTTTAGCATCTGTTTATAATAGAAGTAAAACAATTTGGTCCAAATGTCAAATCCGTACAATGTCTTGGATGACAATAGATGGCTAAAGGGGACTATGTAATTATTACCATTCACCAGATGGTATCAAACTTTGGAGCACCACCTGTTACTGCTCTCTTCTGATCATATTTGTTTTGACCTATTTTGTGTATTACTGATCTATCATGGCTCAAGGCTAATACAATAAATGCTGAAATATGCAGCTGACAACCTGTCAACATGTGGACCTGATTGTCTGGCCTACCTATGTAGGTGAGGGAGGGTGATTTTGTGGTGGCCACTGGAAACAGCTGTGTCCCATGGCCATATGCTCGGAAGATTATTTTTAATATTTTAAAAGGCATCCAAAGAGGATTGGTTACCAGAGTTTTAATTGCTATTTTAATTTTTTAGTTGTTAGTGCAGTCCAAGTCTAACTTTTAAAACTTATATTGATGTGTGGTTATAATGTAATTTAAATACGGTTTCTCTCCTCTCAGAATTAACAAAATATATTTTCCATATTTCTTTTTTTTTTTGTACAAGTCTTTGTAAATAATTTACACTACTTTAACAACATAACATCATCAGTATTTAATTTTACCGCTCCTTAAACTTTCTATACACCCATTGTATTTCACTATCCATAACATTATAGGAGTAGTTGTATTGAAAACTTGGAGGCTGTAAATACAAAGAAAACAAAAACACATCTGCCTTTTTGCAAACTGTTACTTGTCTACCAAATAAAGATAAAACCTTTAGGTATGAGAAAGCCCATTGAGTAAAATGGAGCTTTTGGCTTCAAGATATCTAGTCTCTTAAGATTTTAGAGAAAATTTTCTTAAACAATAATCATTCAAAAGTCAAGACATCTGTTAGTCAAAAGAATAAAGGCAAAGAGATTTTGTAAAATGCAGTTAAATGTTTCCTATAAGTCTCAATAAAAGGACTCCCCACACCACACACTCAATTGTACAAAGTTGAATTATTTATTAGTTAGACAAAAATCAGCCTCTCCTTTACCTTGATGATTATTGTCAAGCTGTAGTACTCTAATTGCTGGATGTTGTCAATATTTATTCCATGTAGCCCTGTTCATAGTTCACATGTAACACAGACAATTCAGTGGTCCGAATAAAATGAATGTTATGTGCTGGTCCCATTCGTGTAACAGAGAGAGAGAAATAATTGGTCACCCCATTCTTAGCTTCAATAGCAACACAACTTGGTGGCCTGTTCAAAGATCTCATCTAACTACATGTTGTGGGGGAGATGACCAACCAAATGATCGGAGTTGTCTTAACATTTATGAAGATGTCCCCAATTTTTCTGCTACCCCATTGTAAAGTATATTTTGCTGTTCAATGATTCTGGATTCTGAGATGAGATTTTTTAATACCCATACCTAATTAGGTCTAAAATGGAATGTGTTGTATCAAATATATGACAGGAGTAAGGTTGATGATCTGATCACTTGATCACTATATTCTCTTATTGCATGAACATACTTGCCCACATCATTAATAAATGTATGTATATACATATATATATTTGCTATACAAATATTTTAACATTTGTGCAAAGACTTCAAGCTTTATTATTAATTATCATCATAATTATTATTGTATTTGTTTTTGCTGTATACCGTGCCACTTCCTCCAGGGTTTCAGTTGTCTATAGCATTCACTGGAAAGAGATCTGATTATTAATCTCCATCTATTTTACACTGAGGGTGTACTGTAATATGATGCTTGGTTGCTCTCTTTGAAAAATACCATTTAATTATACCAAACGATATTATAAAAAAGAATTGAAAAGACTTACAATTATAATTAATTATATTATAGCATAACTGAAAAAAATGTTTGAACATTCTGTAACAGAGTGGTTTTTCAAATTATGCTGCCCTCTTTACAGAATTTTTTTAAAAAATCATGCATCTGGTCACCATTTAATCAGTGTTCAAAATATTATCTTTAAGTGAGACTCATTAAAAACAACTGCTAAAATCTAATTAGATTAGAGTGCACACAGATGGTCATACTAAAGTGTTTTAAAACCACATGAAATGTTAGAATTAGAATTGTGCATCTTGAAAAATTGCCACCCTTTTTATAATCTTAAAAACACAATAGTTTAAACAATATCTTGGTCATGAGAGGATATTTGTCATTTATTTATTCATATCCCTAATCAATAATTTTACTTTGGAGCTTATTTTTTGTTTTATGGCCCTACCCCTAACCTTTCATTTTAACAAATGCTCTGCAACCCAGACCCCGCCTTTTTTTTAATGTTTAAGATTAAAAAAACAAACTTATTTTTGTCTGTGATATTTTTGCCCCACTATTTGCTTTGCTCCTGCACAAGTGGAAGGCTTTCTGTTTAGTGTATTAATTTTGATTTGATTGGTTGCAACCTTGTTAACAAACCAGACCTTGCATCACCATGTCTAGTCATGCATAGCTATACAATCATAACTAGCCACTATGCTCTCCAACTCATTTTGTAATGGATCATGGCACCCGTAAGAAGGCGACACCATATTGGCTGCTCATAAATTATGTCTAAGGATTGAATGACACTCATAACAGAAATATTTTAATATTTTAAAATTTAAATGTAGTGGTTTTTAAAATCTCATGTTATAGTCCAATTGTTTTAATGAAGTATTCTTTTAAGTTTATGTACATAGTAAAAATAACTTTATTAGTACTTAAAAATGTAATTGATTGTGACCCATTTTTCTATTGGCTAAACATGGGAATCAAAAAATGATCTCTAGGTCTGTCTTGCTGGAACAAACAAAAAGAAAACCTTTAGCTAAAGAAACTGTATTTTTCTAATATTGCTATTACTTTTATTTTGAAAATGGCAACCTGTTAATATTTATGACTTATTTTTTTGTTCATTATGCTTTAATATTATATGCAAAATATCTGTGCTATCAAAGTAGAGTTAATGGACAGTTTTTATATTATTTTCTTGTAAATTATTGCTTTTTTTTATCGGTAAAAAAAACAAACAACTGATGTGGAATAAGCCAAGGAAATTATATTGACCTGAATGGTTGAAGCCATTATAAGTACCCAGTCAAATGACCTCTTTCATCTAAATAGATTGTTCCTTTTTTTTTTTTCAGTGTTATTATTCTTGGTGTACTGTTCTATTCTCCTACAGCAGATGAATGCTTTTGGCTGTTTGAGCAGTTGATAACTTTTGTCTGTCCCACAGACAGCCATTATTTCAATATTTTTAGCTGTTTTTGTTGTGACTCTTGTGAACTTTAGAAATATGGCATTAAAAAAAATACCCCAAATTTTTTTGTGTAACTGTCTTTCCTATTAATTTTTTGTGGAAATGTAGTTTGTCTCATGTACAGGAACTTACTTTCAAACAATTTTTTTTTTTTTTTACTAATTTATAAATAAAGTGACCCTTGATAAACATTTACTCACTGATATTAGTGATAAGCATTAAATTCAACAAAAAAGAAATGTCACATTTTTCTGCAGTTTTATTCATGTTTGCTACATATTTGCTATCCATAGTTGGAAGCATTTCGATATTACTTGATTCACTCAATATCACAGCTTGAAACACACAGACAAGGTCAGTGTTCACTTCATAAATATGTACGAAGTCAGCATACCATTGAATCAATTTTTCATTAACTGAAAGAGAACACACACCTTTTAAAGCAATCTTTCCATTTTAGACCATGACTTAGCAAATTTTGGTTTATTATTTAAATATATAATAATAATAAAAGAGCCTTTATTTTATTCTTATATCTAATTAAATGTATTTCAAAAATATTTTCTTATTCATAGATTTAAAAAATAAGAAATAAAATTAACTGATGGAGACAATTATTAAAATTATTTACCTTATATATGATTCAAAAAGAAATTAAGGATTGCAAATAAAATGACAATATATTATTTTTATATTACAACAAAGGTAATAGACCAAAGTTAGATTGCCCAATCTAAACCACTCAGACTATAAAAAAAATGTATGACTGAATATAGAAAGAAAAAATGTTGAAGTTGAGATAGGTCAAAATACAGAAAGCTTGTTTTGAATTGTACCTTTGGAACTTTAAAAAAAAAAGACAACTTTTTATCCTGGCTGCCTACAACCCAACTAAATACATCAGCTAAATTACAGTGCATTTGTGAGATAGAAATGTATCATTTGTATAACAAAAAAAAGTAACATTTATTTTGAATCCTTATAAAAAACAAATATAGGGCTGCCAGTTTAATTAATCAGCAGTTTGATGAAATCGGCATATTGTCAATCATATTCTGGTAGAGCAACAAATATTCCCGTTCCTCGGATAGAGTCAGGTCAAGGTGATCGTTTGCATCTGTGTTGATGTCTGAAACCAGGGAATTTAACTCCTCCTTTTCTTTTTTTCCTAAACGTCTCTTTGGATCTTCAAAGAAGGAAGCATCTAGCAAAGAATAGTTTTGATGTATCTTTCATTATTTACATTTTAACAAAATCAGTAAATGTTTAATGTACATTTCTAAAGTCATCTTTATTTTAAAAAAACTTAGTTGATTGTCTAGATTAATTATAAAGTATAAAATATAGTTTGAAGGGAATGTCTGAAGCTGTTAATTTTTTTTGGCTTAAAATATCAAATCAAGACCATCTTCAACTTCATTCGCTCAAATAAATCTAAGTGTTAAGTTAATAAATCTCTTGTAATAATCATTTCAAAGTTGACTTGCCAGAAGAATCTGATGAATATGCAGAGCTGACGGATGTCACTGAGGAATCCGACACTGACGAAGCTGATGTTGAAGGTGATGGAAGATTTCCATTAAATTTCAACAGTTCTTCTACAGCCCGCTGGATGTTGCCTCGGAAGATTTCTAGTGATTTTTTAGCCATGTCCACATCAAAACCAAGAGAACAAACCTAGAGCAAATGGAAAACATTATCCCACAAAATATTCTAAATATTAAAAAAAAAATATTTATGCATTCCTGAGGATTTTTTAAAATTGTTAGATATATAAAACTTTTTATTTTTAAATACAATACTTAACAAAATGAAACGCTATTAATGGAAAAGTTCTTCCACAAGAAATGACTAAGTGAACCAACTGCATACGTGTGTACCAAGGGTCACAGGTTCAAAATTTCCATGAAGGCAGAGATTTGTTACCGGGGCCAAGGGTGTCTCTGAGTCAACCCAGCTCCGAATGGTATCTGACACTAGTTAGGGAATAGCGTGGTCCCTCATAGCCATGGGTAACTTGCCAACAGACCCGTATGGTCTGTGTGTACTTATCAGAATGTAGAATGCAATAATCTTCTGTATAGAACGAAATAGAAGGAGCTTCTGTAATAGATGAGATATGATAAGAAAGCTGTACAAACCCTTTCAATCATTGCATCAGTTATCTCTATCCTTGATTTCTCTGGGTCAGGAAGATGTAAAAGTTCAGGTTTCGTATTCAGAATCTGTTTGTTGGAAAAAATAAACCTGAGTCAATGAAGGTAAACATCTCCGAATGGTAGCCATGGTTGATAAGCTTACTGAAATAAAATTTCATGACCAAATCCTTCCATGATACAAACCCACCTCAATAGCTTGACTGATATCATTGTTTGCTTGGCGTAAAGCTTCTGCAGCTGCTCCTGATGGGAAGTCCATGCTGACCAGAGTGTCAAAATATTCCACATTGACCCTTCATTGGACAAAAATGGGAGAGGGGGTAAATAAATTTATTTAAAATTTTAAAATTTTCTTTACAAAACTTCTAGGAAAAATACAGCTGGAAAACTAACAAAACAAAATGTAATGTTGCAACATAAAGATTCCCAAGGATTAAATCAATGAATTGATCATCATAAGGCAGGCTCTCACAAACTAGGGGTCTATTCTAGGGCAAAGGGAAGGAAGGAATGCAAAAAGAAAAAAGTGGAGAAATGTGAACAACATGCTCATGCTTAGATACTGAGAGACAGGAGGTAAGGAAAGATACTGATACAAGAGACAGGAGGTAGGTAAAGATACTGGTACACGAGACAGGAGGTAGGTAAAGATACTGATACAAGAGACAGGAGGTAAGGAAAGATAATAATAAAAAACAATGAGATTTGCAAGTGGTCTATATCTTCCACATTTTAGATAAATTAATAAATTTTCTTCATGGTTTCTGTTCATAGAATAAGTCTTAATAACGCAAATTTTACAAGTAAAAACATTGAAACAGTCCTCTAAAACAGAGCTTCTCAAAGTGGTGAACAGCAGACTAGCACTGGTCCACGGGCCATCGGCTGCCGATAAGTTATCACGAAAGAACAGAAAAAATACAACTATAATCCCTTATTTCCAAAACATTAATAACTAACCCTATAGGATATGTCAATTTTTCTTTAATAAGCACATAAAATGAAACAAATAAAATAAAACAAAATTGGATGATCAGAAGTGGTTCAAAAAAGGAATTCAATTTTTGCCCCGGAAAGACAGACAAGAAAGCAAACTAAGAAAAACGTGGTAATTTTTTTTTTTTTTTACATAACAGCGTTGCCGTTATTT
Source organism: Radix auricularia (assembly GCA_002072015.1). Taxonomy (NCBI): domain Eukaryota; kingdom Metazoa; phylum Mollusca; class Gastropoda; family Lymnaeidae; genus Radix; species Radix auricularia. The sequence goes on from MUZC01000290.1 coordinate 372,832, forward strand.
GTTTGATAAGCACATAAAATGAAACAAATAAAATAAAATAAATAACATTTCGCTTAAAATAATTCACCAGTCCCTGGTGCAATGAAAAAAATTATGCCGGTCCGCCATACTATATAAAAAGTTTGAGAATACATCTTGCTTTAATAGGGGCTCAATTTATTCTGTGTGATCTGAGTACTACTCACGGTTCTCCGCCAGCTGTCTTTCCCAATTTCTTTCCCCTCACTCTTTGACGCCATTCTTTTTTTGCTTTTTTGTTTACCTCTTCCTCTTCCTGGTAATTAAAAAAATGTACTTTAAGATATTTGGTCTTAGATACTGGGTTAATCGTATGTGACACTCTCTTTATCAGTCTAATTAATTCAAACTCTGATGAGCCAGCTTGATGATTTTACTGGCAAGTCTTTAGCAGTTTTCGGAACAGACACGCAGAGCACTCAGTCAACAGGTGGTCAACCGTCTCCATGGCAGTGCCACATACTTGGCAGCTGATAGACCTTTTTGTGTCAACACTATACAAGTAACTCCACGTGGGAAATTAATCTTGTAGAAAATGTAATTTTCATTATATTTCAATGTGTCTCTTTAGTGGAATTCTGCTACTTAAAATGTTTGAAATATTGTCTCTTTAGTGGAATTCTGCTACTTAAAATGTTTGAAATATTTGTTTGAAATATTGTCTCTTTAGTGGAATTCTGCTACTTAAAATGTTTGAAATATTGTTTCAGTGCACCCCTACGGGTAGATGATGCTCGTTAAAACCTTGGCTGGTAGTTCATCTAGGAGAAGGAAACTCCGAATACAAATCCTCCGCTGCCTTGCGGCTATACCTGCCTTGCGGGAAAGGCTAAGGGAGTAAACCCTGAAAGAAAATCAGGAATTGGAGCACCTACAGGCGGTCTATACATAAGACTTATGTACATACCGGCAGCTCCTGCGACGCCAATGGCAGCCAAGCTGCAGCGACGCAAGTCGTTCCCTTGGTTACACCATTGACGTGGAGAGGGGGGATATGCTGTGTGGGCAGCAGCTAATTCTCCATAATACCCGCCCAGGCTTGCATCACCCCTGGAGAGGACACTCCAGCGTCGCCGCAAGGTGTCGACAAAACACGGGAAGCAGCAGTTACCGGTTATAAGCCAAAGCTCAATTGACGTAGAGCTAGGCGCCAGGGGCTGCTTCCGACGGTGGGAGAGACTACCAATGTCTCACTGGACAGCTACCGCCCGCCTCAAACTGGGCAGCCCCCAGTCAAATAGGTGCTATCCCGTCATGGCCTGCCTTCTCCACTGGGTGCGTGGAGATTAGAGTACCACTCAACAAGTGGGCCACTAAGCCCTGCACCAAGAAATACAAAAAAGAAAAAGAAGACCCCAGCTCTTCGAATCGCTAGCTGGAACGTGAGGATTATGTGTCCCGGCATCACTGATGATCTGCAGTCCATAAACGACACACGGAAGACAGGAATAATCGATAGAGAACTTAAAAGGCTAAAGATTGACATAGCATGCCTTCAGGAGACCAGGCTCCCAGACAACGGTTCACTCAAAGAGGCCAATTACACCTTCTTCTGGCAAGGCAGACCGAAAGACGAACCTAGACAGCATGGTGTGGGTTTCGCTGTTAAAAACACTCTTCTACCATCCATTGAACCACCGTCATCAGGCACGGAGAGGATCCTCACTCTAAGACTCAGAACAACTGCGGGCCCAGCAAACATTCTTAGTGTGTATGCCCCAACACTCTATTCAACTCCGGAAGAGAAGGACCAGTTCTATGGAGCGTTAGACCAGGCAATAGCCGGCATCCACAAAGACGAGGCAATCTATCTCCTAGGAGATTTCAATGCTAGAGTGGGGAGCGACCACGAAGCCTGGCCCACCTGCCTTGGACTATTTGGAAGAGGAAAGTTAAATGAAAATGGACAAAGGCTTCTGGAATTGTGCTGCTCACGAGGCTTGTGTGTGACCAACACTTTCTTCAAGTGCAAGGATATACATCAAGTATCTTGGAGACACCCTCGATCCCACCAATGGCACCAGCTGGACCTCATTATCACCAGGCGTGCACAACTAGCTAGCGTCCTACTCACTCGCAGCTATCACAGTGCCGACTGTGACACGGATCATTCCCTTGTCGCCAGCAAAGTACGAATAATGAGGAAAAACTCGTACCACACAAAGAAAAAGGGAAGTCCACGCATCAATACCTCCTGCATGAAAGACCCTGCGATAGCGCAGCTGTTCAAAGACAAGGTGAAGGAAAGTCTCTCAAAGATGTCCCCATGCGTCACCATTGACTCCAAATGGACGCAACTGAGAGACACAATCTATACATCCGCAATACAAGCCTTTGGCAAAAAATCTCACAAAAACACGGACTGGTTTGATGAACATTGGGACGAGATGAAACCCGTCACTGAAGCAAAAAGGAAAGCTCTTATGGCTTACAAGGAAAAGCCTACACCNAAGTCACTTGCCCAAAAGGTTGCACGTAAATGTGTCAATACCTACTGGCTTAAGCTCTGTTCCAGTATACAATCAGCTGCAGACATGGGCAATGCAAAAGTCATGTACGAAAACATCAAAAAGGCAACTGGCCCCTTGACGTCAAAAGTTGCTCCCCTAAAGTCCAAAAGTGGAGAAATTATTCAAGACCAGGCAGCACAGCTAAAACGGTGGGTTGAGCATTATCTGGAATTGTATTCAACAGTTACCACAGTCTCCAGCACCGCTCTAGATGACATCCCAGATATGCCACTCATGGAAGAACTTGATGTCGTGCCCACACAGGAAGAGCTGAGCAAAGCAATTGACAGCCTAGCTTGTGGAAAAGCGCCTGGGAATGATGGAATACCACCAGAGGTTCTAAAGAGTGGCAAGACAGCTTTACTCCAACCATTGCACGAGATTCTGTCCCTCTGCTGGGAACAGGGCTACATCCCCCAAGACCTAAAGGATGCAAATATAGTGACACTATATAAAAACAAAGGTGATAGGAGTGATTGCAATAATTATCGCGGCATTTCACTCCTTAGTATTGTAGGAAAGACCTTTGCCCGCGTTATACTAACACGTTTACAGAGCCTAGCATCCCGCGTCTATCCAGAATCTCAGTGCGGTTTCCGGTCCGGTCGGTCTACCATAGACATGGTGTTCTCCATACGACAGCTCCAGGAAAAATGCAGAGAGCAGCAGATGCCACTATACATTGCATTTGTGGACCTTACAAAAGCCTTCGACTTAGTCAGTCGCAACGGGCTATTCCAAATACTGGCAAAAATTGGCTGTTTCCCTCACCTACTTGCCATCATCAGACAGTTCCATGAAAATATGCTTGGCACAGTGCAGTTCGATGGAGCTAAGTCAGAGGCCTTCCCTGTCAGCAGCGGAGTTAAACTAGGTTGTGAACTCGCACCAACACTCTTCGCAATATTCTTCTCTGTACTTCTTCGATACGCGTTCAAGGATAGCAGTGAGGGAGTCTGGTTACATACCAGAGCTGATGGAGGACTTTTCAACACTGCTCGTCTCCGAGCCAAGACCAAAACGACGGATGTCCTAATTCGAGAGCTACTATTTGCGGATGATGCGCCACTAACAGCACATACAGAATCTGGTTTGCAACAACTCGTGTCAAGCTTCTCCAATGCCTGCAAAGAATTTGGTCTGCAAATCAGCTTGAAAAAGACAAACATCATGGCCCAAGACACTCGACCTCCTCCTACCATAAATATCGATAATGAAAACTTGGAGGTTGTGGACAGCTTCACCTACTTGGGATCCAAGGTCTCCAATACACTGTCCATTGAAGAAGAAATAAACAGCAGAATTGGCAAGGCAGCCGCAACAATGGCTAAACTAAATAAGCGGGTCTGGCAAAACACCAAGCTAACGGAGAAAACCAAACTGTGCGTCTATCGAGCCTGTGTCATCAGTACACTACTATATGGGAGCGAGACATGGACCACTTATACATCACAAGAGCGTAAGCTTAACAGCTTCCATTTGAGATGCTTGCGCCGCATCCTTGGTATTAAATGGCAAGAAAAAGTGCCTAATAGTGAGGTACTAACGCGTGCCAATACCCAAAGCATGTTCTCAATTCTTAGTGAAAGACGCCTGAGGTGGCTAGGACATGTTAAAAGAATGAGCCCCGGCTTCATCCCGAAGGACCTCCTATATGGTGAACTTGCTTCAGGAAAGAGGAAAACAGGTCGCCCACGCTTGCGATTTAAAGATGTCTGTCAAATGGACATGAAAGCAGCCAAAATACATACAAGTGACTGGGAGTGTAAGGCAGAAGACGCACAGTTGTCAAAGAGGGCGTCATAGTAGCCGAGGAGCGAAGAATGGAGGAGGCTGCAGACAGAAGAGCTAGGAGAAAGGCCAAAACATTTGGAAGCACAGAACTCGTGTGTAAAAACTGTGGCAAAGACTGTCACTCAAGGATAGGACTGCACAGCCACTCGAGAAAATGCAACCCAACCCAACGGTGATGCACCATCGTCTCACAAGACGGAAGGATGCCGGATTGTTTCAGTACTTGGAATATTTAAATAAAAATAACACATCATTTTATTGATCAAAATGTTGATAACAGATAGAAACAAGTATTAATGATTTAATGCAATATAAATTTTTTAAAAACAAAACAAGAGCCAAGATTACAGGAAAAAATAAGGTGCAAAAAAAGAATTGAAGAGCCAAATTTAACAAGGTCAAGTGTAAATTATTGGAAGTAAAATATTATTCAGCTGTTCTTTTTTAAAAAAATAGTTTAAATGAACTTAACCGTTTTCTTCTCCACAATGTAAGCAACTGCTTGAGGTATGTTTCCATTCTTTGCTCTTAGTCCAAGCCTTGCTTCACGTTCGGTGAATCCCATGAGCATTACTCACAAGGGAAGAAAATAAGGATGAATAAGATAGCAAATAGAAAACCCAGAAGAATTTGACACTTTGGCAATTAACATAAAGCCATTGAAAAGTTGTTGATAAATATTTTTTAAAATATTCAATATTCAACTAGATTTTTAACTTACTTTCTTGCAATTTATTCTCATCAACATGTAGCAAATTTAAAACAAACTCAGCCTGCAAGACAAACAGAAATAATTAGTCACAGCTCTCAAATTCATGCAAAAAGCATTCTACATTTTTTTATACATGGTTAGATTGAGGAATTGAAATGGGTCATGTAATCTTACAGAGCTAACTAATTAGTTGTCAGTAAAATGAAATCTTGAAATTTCTGAAAGATGTCAATGAATTTTGATGGTTGTTTCAGTTTGAAATTAAAGTCCTAGCTCATCCATTGGTATGAAAATAAATTCTAAGATATTGTTTGAGACCAATTTAATAATACTTTTAAAAAATGAATATTTCACTGGTATACTAGATAACATTAAAAAGTATGTACCCTTCGAAACAAATTAAGAGCATTTGTGATGTCTCCCTTGTGAAAAGCGACAATTCCTTGCAGTAGATAAAGCCTCATGAACAATACCTGCTCTGTTCCGATTCCACCCTGAAATACAACATATCTTTTCTTACTCAATTCTTATCATGAAAATTAGTTTTATTTTTTAAATTTTTTTAATGTAACAGTATCAATTAAGGTTTTAACATTGCTCTACGCATATCCGTTTTTTGTAATTCAAACATATCTTTGTATAATCTTTCAAAATGAAACTGAATTTAACCTTTATAGCTGCTAATCTTTCCATCTTTTCACCATAGCACCTCTTAAAGCATGTTTCACTAGCATTCAGGCGGGTTTCTGAAAAGTGCAAGCATCTCATAGCAAGTAAAATATAAAAAAAATTTACAATTTACAAACATTAATGGGTTTGGACATATACATATCACCCCCTTAGAATAACAAGGTTCCAAGTCGAATTTATGACAAAAACGAGTTAAAGCCAAAGGGTTATAGTCCATGTACTAATCTGTCATGGTAAAAAATTTGAAAGCTGCATCGTAAAATAATTTTTTGGAAAAGACAGAAGAACAAGTTTCTAACTCTATATAGGCCTACTAGAATCAAATTTTTAAATGCAAATATCTTGGCTGGACCAAAAGTTCACATAGAACCTTGTTATTCTGAGGTGGCAAAATGTATATAAATATACAGCTGCATGATTCTGCAATGTCAAATTTTTTTGGCTGAATTAATTAATCATGGGCATCATGTAACACATCCGCTCCTTTACCTGCGTCAGGCAACTGCTCCAAGTTCTGTAGCACCAGGTAGCACCAGACGATGTCAAGGCAGAGAATGGCATAGTTGTCAACACTGTTGAGGATCTGAGCTCGGCACTTACTGATGGAAGGGGGGGAAGGAGTCAAAATAGAGGTCCACTTCAGTTAGATGAAATTAAACATTATCTTACACTGGTATGTGAATGAAAGAACTCTCATCATATATTTAAAATAGCACTTGTTCTAGAAAAAGTACTATATATTAAGCAATTCCTGAGTAAATTTAAGAGTGAAATTGGCATTGCTTTCTGTAAAAGTTACATATCAGTAATTAGAACACAAGGTTAAGAAGAGAACTAGAAAGTTCCCAAACTCAATGTGTTGAGAAGGAGTAATTCTGAGAGAGTTTTTTTGGCATGCTAAAGAATCTTTTGTTATGAACTAAATATTACTTACATGATTAGTGACTATATGTGATTGCCATTAATTTATCGTAAGCTACATATTAATAAGTGACATTATAGGTGATTTTTTTGTGATATTTGATTATGAACTGTTTCATTGTGAGAGGATGGTGCAAGTATTAAGTTATTGAGCCAAAATAAGTTACTACATTGGGAATAAGATAGTGCTTGATAGCATATAAAATAAATAAATTACAGTAACTTGAGTTATAAAATCGTGGAAATTGAGTGTTTATGTCAATTATGTATGATCTTGTGTTAATGTAAAAATTACTTATGGAGTTGTGGCTTGGAGAATGTTAAGATAATAAAAAAAAAAAAGAATTGTGTGGTTTATTTACAGATTTTCCCCAAGAAACAATTTCACCAGTCTTACAAACCTGAATTCCGCATCAGCTTCCAAAAAGAGTGGCAATGCCAATGACACTTTTTTACTCTTCAGAGCAGCTCTGCCTTTCTCATGGAGTGTCATAGCCATAGTCAGAGCCTGAGCTCATGATAAACAACAAATAAAGTAGTTCTGATCAATTTGAAAATATAGGACTAAGAGATCTAGAGATTTTAAACAATTTTATCTTAGGATACAATGCTGAAGTGCAGATAAAACACTGACCTTCTTCTCTTCTGAAGGTAAGTTAAGTGGGTTTCCTTTTTGATCAGCAATCTGAATATCAAAATCTTCATCATCTGCAAGAAGATAATTATCAAATATACAGAATGAATGTAAAATAAATAAATAAATTGTTGTAGTTAATTGTTAATAGATCTGCTTGGGCTAAGAGAAGTCACAACAGCGAGTCAATTGCAGAGAAAATTTAAAATTATTAGTACATTATGAAAACTTATACAGTTGAACCCACTTATCTGGCCAACCCTATTATCTCGACATTTTTGGGCAAACGCCTGGGCCGTCGACCCACTTATCTCGACCTCGGTTATCTTGCCAACCCTATTATCTCAACGCTTTTCGGGAAACCCCTAGGCCGTCGACATAACCGGGTACCACTGTACTGATAAAATCAGCCATTGAAACTTATTTGATAGGCTTATTTTGAATATAGAAGGTAAAATAGAAGTTCTAGAAGTGGTTCAGCTGCAAAATTAAACAGTTAATGCTAAAAATATCTTGAGCTTTAGAAGAATATTTAGATAAGTAAATGAGAGGCACGCTTCATCCTCAATGAATAAAATGAAGAAATCCCTGGAAACAAACCCAACTCCATTTATTTGGAAGCGCTACATCTTGCCATAGCACAACAACCTCACATAATAACATGGTGCTTTCTAAAGTTGTATGCAATAGTTATGCTTAGCTTTCTCCCTAAAATTGCCTGTTTTCCTCCATAAAGCTTAATTTTATTGCTTCAATGACGCAATTTGTTTGTATTTTACCACAAAGCTTTATCACAGCCCTATTCTGTGTAACATATCAACCCATCAAGCAGTGTAACTTTAACATATCAAAAATTTCTGCCATCACATTATTTGAGTATGATGATAGGCTTTCTTAACTTATTTCAATAAGGAGTCTTCCAGCTGAAGGCAGGCAATTCAAAGATTAATATATAGGAAGATAAAAGCTGACATGATTAGGAAATTAAGAATCATTCATTACCATCTGCACGAGACGACAAAATCTCAGCAGCCCATCTGGTTTTCTCAATTTCTGCAATCTCTGCTTCCTTTTCCGCCAACTTTGCGTCAGTTGATGAAATCAACATTGCCATCACATCACTGCCATTCTGGGTCAAACAGAAACTTTTTGATTCACAAAATTTAATGTCACTTTGGAGAAATTACAAATAAATCCAAATATATCATGTTAGTATGGATTGTCATTATCCTAGTAACTCAATAATAAAAATATCATGATTTGTGCCATTTTAAACTAGTTGGCTCAGATGCATTTTATTCTGAAGTAGTGGGCACTTTTATTCAGTTCTTTCTTGGCTTAGCAACTTCAGTCATAAATCAAGGGCGTATTAGATAAGTAATGGTTAAACTTTAATATTTGAATATCAGTTAGCCTAATGTATTTCCCTCTCCATACCTTTATACCCTGTGAGTTGAGGCTTGTGTTTTGCTCTATCACTCGACCTCCAGAGATCAGCTTTAACTGCATAGGATTCAGTTCATATTTAGTAGCCACCAGAGCTCTCAAATCAGCACCTGTAATATCCAGCTGGCATTCAACTGGGACAAACTGGCGTAAGTTCCTCTGTGAGACAAAGCCACTTTACTATCAGCTCATGATTACACACCAGCAACTTTCTCCACTTGCATTTTAAATGAATGGCTATATCCGATTTACTTTAATTAATTTTTTACAAGGTCTGTTAGCAAGACTCAGATAAGGATTTTTATTATGTGATATGATACTCAATTTTTTGTATTCTATTTCTTGTATTGACCCTTGGTAGTTTTAATTTGTTTTAATCGATGTTTTACATTTCTTGTGGTTTAGGTACCACTTATTCACAGAATACTAGTTAACATAACATTTGATAGTGATGTTGTTGCAATGCTGAGGCAAATTTAACCCCCTCAAAATTTGGTTGTAACAAGTCAATTCTGATAGATGATACTGACATCATGCTTTATTCACTTACTCACTCTCACCTCAGTTGCCAATGACCCAGCAAGTTTAACACGCAGCGTAGCTATCCCAAGATTCTGGAATTTTTCCCTCTCTACAAGCTTTGAAATTGCACGCAAACGCAAGTCTTCCAATCCCTGAGCTATTTCATCCCTAGTAGACCTCAGAACTGTTGCGTATCTTGAAATAAGTTCCTTGCATTATGAAGAAATTGTACCAAAAAATTATTTAGGAAAACAAAATGAGGGGAGAGACTGCAATCAGGCTCATAAAAAAGTAAATGGAAAAGAAGTAAACAGGATAAGGGTTAGCCTGACAGGCTGTTTTGTTATGTCCTGTCAGGCTAACCCTTACCCTGTTTACGTCTTTTCCATTTACTCTTTTAAGAAAACAGCAAATAACTGTTGGAAACATTATTTCAGAGCAACAGTTACCAACCAATTTGACAGCTTAAGATGACAATTACCAAATATCAAAATTAAACATATAGTTTATATGGTAAAAATATTATTACCTCAGGTATTTCACCCTTTTCTCGCTTCTCATTTGTGAAAGGTGGCATCCACAGCTTAATTTTGTCATTATTTAGATGGTCTCGCAGCTGCTTTAGAAGTAAATCATGGCTTAAATTCTCCATATCCTGTGACGTTATTAATCAAATCTATCTGTGAAGAAAAAGGATACGCTAAAAATTATTAATTTATTTAAAATCACCTTAAAATCAACCTTAGTAAATATTCACACATACACTTGAAGGCTTTTTTTAATTAACAAAAAAAACAACAATTTTTAAGCTTATACTTATACTAAATACTAGCAGTAACAGCTACTACTACTGCGACTATGAATTGAGAGACACCAGTAAAATGTCCTTAAAAAATTGTTTTACTTATGCATAAATGACATTAATTAAAAACACATTTTTATAATCACAATTCAATGATTACATATGATATGCCATGTTATTTACCGTTTCATTCAATTTATTATGTCAATTTCATTGCAGATAATTCAATGTCAATAGAAAAAAAAAAATTATTGATAATTGAAAAATAAAGCACTTATTTTATTCATTATCTTGATATGTCAAATGTTGTATGTCACTTGTCATATGTCATTCATATGATTGATTATGGAAATTAGACTTAGACTCTTAGAAATTATAATTAAGTGAGATATTCTCAGACATTAACTTTCAGTGTGATTTAAAATGTTTAAACCAACATCTTTAGAGTAGCACCAAGACCAAATATATTTAGATATTCAGATTAACTGATTAACACTGATTACACTGTTTGTGTGTACTGAAAATTAGAAAGTGGAACAGTCATTCAGTGAACTTTTGAGTATGGGGCCTTCCATAAATGACGTCACGCAATTTTTGCAGATTTTTGACCCCCCCCCATTAAGGNCCCCCCCCCCCCCTTGTCACGCGTCGTCACAAAAAGTTAGAGCCCCTCTCCAATAATAATAATACGTCACAAAATTTGACCCACCCCCCCCCCCCAAAGAAAAACAAACCAAAAAATCCATTTTTTTCTATTTGAAAATAAGTATGTTTCAAATCACTTTTTTTGTCAGTTAAGTGTTTAATTAGTATAGGTCTGCACTGTATATCGTAACACGTGTGAAGCTATGTAAAACGCCCTTAAATAAATTGTAAGCCAGTACTTCTTCAACTTTTTCGTATTTGATGACCGGCAGGAATTTTTGTATTTCAGTAGGTACTAGTGCATTCTTTTCCCGTTTTGACGTGATTTTCGCTGTACTTACGTGACAGCGAAATGAGCCCCTGCATGGCCTAAGCTAAGTCCTATAAAATTAAGTATGAATTCGACTTGTTTATTAAAATATTAATTTAACAAATTTTTTTACTTGCCAAGACATAGCAAAACAGCTAAAGAATAATGCAGCGGTAATGCCAAAGACCATTTAATTTTATTAACCTTCAAGCTCGCGAGTGTTACTATTGATATTACAAGAATCATTTCATTGTTGATAGACCTAGCATATATTGATACAGGACGATTCCTCAAATTGATTTCTATCTTATAGTGACAGTTTTCCTGCTAAGTATGTGCACGTCAAAGGCATTTGATCTAAAATTACCATATTGATATCACATCTCATGTTTACTAAAATTTATTAGGTATGCGCTAGAAGAGGAATATGTCGAGTACTGTACGAACCCCACATTTTTACAGGAAAGTAAGGTGTGTCATCTTGTGCGTCGCAAAATACATTAATTCCTGCTAGTTCAAGGCTGAAAAATGTTATAACATTAAAAAAGTATGCAATATTATCATAAATTTTAACTCCGAAGCTCACGAGATTTTTGTGTCTTTTTTGGTTTTGCTTTTCTTTTTTTTTTTTCAATTTTGTTTTCACGCTTTCACGTAAATCAATCAAGTGTTGTAAATATAATGTCACCAAAGGACAAAGCGTGTTTAAATAGTTGCATTCTTTTGTGGAGTTTATAAACTAATGAAAAATACATTGCTACCAGTATCGGGCGGTTTAAAAGAGGGGTCCTGGAAAAGCGGTAAATTATCTCGTTTGGAGTAAAAGGGGTACTCTTAGGGAAAATGCTAAATCATTGTGGGCATATAAAATTCGCTAGAATCCGGGGAAACAATAATATTAACATAACCATTTATAATTTTAATTTTTAGGTATCCTATTGAACTGGTCCGTTTTTTGTAAAACATATAACTGACCTTCAAGAAATGAACTGTGTTAACATCATTCGATTATATTTCATTTTAATATCTATATCTATATATATATAAGACGCATTTGTTGTGTGTGTGTGTGTCTGTCTGTCTGTCTGTTCCCTAATAACTCAAGATCCAGACAACCCAGTCCAGTGAAATTTAGTAAACGTACACACAATTATATGGGGAAGGTTCTTAAATAGGTTTCGTTCCATAAATTCACACTCAGGGGCGCCGGGGGGGGCCAACAACTTTTTTTCCTTATTTGAGATATATAAAAAATGAAAATCAACAATTTTTCTATTTCTCGAGGAGGCAGAAGCATGAAATTTTAGGAAATAGTTGAGTATACTTCTGCAATGGTAACAGGCAAAAAATATATTTTAATTACTTCCTTCTGGTGGCTGGGGGCCCAAATTTAGTTTTTTGTCTTATATAAACTATATATAAAAACTAAAAATCACTAAATATCCTATTTTACTGATAGATTGAAGCATGAAACTTTGGCAAGTTGTTAAGTACGCTAAAGCGACGATATTTTGCGATAAAAATTTTTTAACTTCCCACTCATGGGAAGCCGGGGGCCCAAATGGAGTGTTTTTGTTTTTTTTTTACTTATATACGCTATATAAATACTGAAAATCAACCATTCATCTATTTCCCGTGTAGTTAGAAGAATGAAACTTTGGGAAGTTGTTAAGTACACTCTCCTAACGCTAATTTGCGAAAAAGAATTTCAAACTTTCCACTAATTGGGGGCCGGGGGCCCAAATGTTTTTTTTTCTTTTATTAGAAACAAACTCATCACTAATTCTCCAATTACCGTGTCGTAAAAACATGAAACTTTTGGAAATTACTCTCCTGGCAATAATGGCAAAAAAAAAAAAAAATACAATTCTCACTTATGTGGTGCCGGGGGCCCAAGTGTACTTTTTCTTAAGCGGGCTATATTAACAAAATGTAGACAACAAAATACAATCACGTCTCACGAAAGATCAGGTTTCTGATTAGGTTTTTGGAAGACATATGAATCGATGTGTACAACCCCGCAGTGGTAAAAGGTGAAAAAAATATTTAAATTATCACTTACTGGGAGCCGGGGGCCCAAATGTAGTTTTTTTAAAAACTATTATATGCTATATAAATACTGAAAATCCCCCATTCGACTATTTCCCGTGTAGGTAGAAGTATGAAATTTTGGGAATTTGTTAAGTACACTCTCCTAACGCTAATTTGCGAAAAAGCATTGTGTACGCTTCTCCAGAAATCCCTATTTAAAACCCGTGCGAAGCCGGGTACTTGCCTCTAGTATATAAATAAAACATTGACTATTAATCATCACTGTTAACTTCTTTGTTTAGGAAAAAAACATTTAAAAATGATGTATTCAAAATTAATTTTTTAAAGAAATCCCTCATTTAACTTACGAAAGACAGGGGTTATGCAGACTCATTTGGGACATATAAAATCCACCAGATATAAATTAAAATATGTCAGGTGTACGTGTACGCTTGGAAAATATTCCTACTATTGAACCGGTTCTTTCCAGAAAATGCATTTTTAAAATTTGACAGTTATGTAGATTTCTTACCTACATACTATACAAAGATACCCAAATCCACCCTACTTTCATTTATATTGACACGAATGACAATTATCTTAATCCTCATGACTTTACTGTATAAAGTATCCTTTTTGGGACATTTAATTAAAATTAATGCCTTAAAAACTAATAAAAACTGAGCTTAGAATTGCGATGTCAAGAATTTTATGCATTCAATTAAGTTAATGAATACTGTGACTAATATTAAATGGGCACATTTATCATTACATCTACAATGGACAGGGGCGTTAGACCAAAAACAAATTAAACAATTGTATCAAATTTAAAACGTTTATAACTTAATCAAATAGATCCCCCCACCCCCACCAAAAAATGGATAGTCCGTATTGTTTTGACTTAAAATATCTTCACATAATCCTATTCAGATCATTTTTAGACACTTCCAAAATTCCCCAGTTGCATTTTCAAGGGGGGGGGAGTAACGCACACGTTAACTTGCATATTTTATAGTAATGCGCAAAAAAAAATTAGCCGACTCCTGCCATAAGAGAACCAAAATGGGCGGCAGTTATGTTATAAATTATAAATGCTTTGATGTCAACATCAAACGACGCAGGGTAACAAGTTCATACGTTCTTTCGTGGGTTCTCAAACTTAACGATTATAATTAGATTTAATTTTTATTTCTTGATAACTTACGCCAACAGGCCTCTGATGGCCTACCGACCGGCACTTTGAGAAGCATTGATGGTGTTAAAAAAATAAAATAATAAAAAGTTTTAAAATAAATTGTAAGCGAGCAAATACTTAAGTGGAAGTTTTATTTAAAGTTACCCTTTTGATGTGACGTCACATTTCTTCAACTCCCATCCCCCCCCCCCCAGGAGCGTGAGTATGACGGCCCCTATGTTGTCATTTATTTTAAGTTCAATAAGCTAACTAAGACTAAGGTGAGTTAAGTAGTAATATAATTTATAATTCAAAAAAGAAAGAATTCAGCTAAGCCTCAGACTGAGGGCCTCAAGTTAGTAAATGGTAAGCAGGCAAATTTAAGCTCACTTAAATTCTACTTTATAAATAATAATTTTAATTTATATTTTTTTATAAAGTCAGAGTAGACTGACACCACTCGGACACGTTTTAAAGATTTAAAAAATATTTTTATTTTGTATACCCTTTTCTAAACTTTTCAGTTTTGCTATTACTATTGAATTATTACTAATTATTACTATCTTTCGATTTCAAGCCTTGGCCTTGATAACTTTATTAACTTGTTATTGTTTGCTAATAATACTAATAGTATACTAATACTAATGACTAATACCTACCAGCAATTTATTTTTGTTGAAACAATTTAAATAATAATATTAAATTATAGTAAATTATATAAATTATAGTAAATAATATAAAATATAATATAAGAAATTACCAATAATAAAATATTTTATAGTAGTACGTCATTAATTTCCTGTCACTGTTTAGGAGTTACATGTAAATATTCTAGAAATAATTTAAATGACACTGTAAATCATACCTCATACTACTCATAATAACAGATGTCTCAATTATGCTTGTCATTCTTGTTATACATTCACTGTTCACATGTATGTTAGTGAAACAACAAAACAGTAAGCACAGCCTAATTCTTTAGGAAGTGTCTACGTACACCACGGCGGTACACTCTGCTAAATCATCGTTTTGGCCTGCATATACCGCCGCGATATACCTAACTAATGGTACACCGCGGTCAAGTACGCCGCGGCTTAAAAAAAAGTGAGTCGATATCACTGTATTTATGAAAGTGTGCAATTCCTGTTTGAATGGAAGGTAGTTGTTGAGGTATGAGGATCAAATCCCTAAATCGTTTTTTTTAGTTTATATTTTATTTTATTTTTTTCTTTGTACAATAGTTCCGTCCATAAAGTACGTCACGCTCCAGGGAGGGGGGAGTTTGTGGCAGGGGGAGGGGGATTTTGCCACAACGAAGAGGGGGTCCAGCAATGTGTGACGTCACAGTGTTTTGAAATTAATTTTAAATATATTGTTTATAAAAGTATTTTTTAAAAATATATTTGTTCGAAAGTGTGACGTATTTTTTAAATTTATTTATTTTTATTATTATTTTTTTTTGGGGGGGAGGGGGGTCCCTAGATTTGTGACAGGGAGGAGGGGAAATTAAAATGGTCACACAATATGCCCTATGCTGAAGTTGCTTGAAACATTTTTGTTTTCTCCTATTTCTCCTATGCCAGTCTTATCTGTTCTGTTACAGAATTATCCTTATTCTATAACGCGTGCTTCTATACGATGAATGCATCTGTTAGCAAGCGATGCAGCATTATGAGGGTTGTAACTAGTGTTATGTGGACTCAGGGACACCATTTTCCCTAGGAGCAAATCCATACCTTCAAATTGATTCGAACCCTTGACCATCGGTACGCCAGCCGAACGCGCATGCCACTCGACCACCGTGTCCCGTCTTAGGTCTGCAAAAACCGCGGCGGTACAGCGGCTAAAATGATCCGATTTAAATATACTTAGTCCAAAAGTGTGTAAATACAATGCTAATACTAAATAGTAGCCATAAATTAATCAATCTCTGTATTCAAATTTCATGTTTACTGAATTTTTAGGATGCCCATTTAACGTTGATTAATTTTAAGTTTTAAAAATGCCATCATAGACATTTCTGGTTGAATAGTGGGGCGTATGGTAGTTGTGGACGTATGGTGTTCACATTCCTGTATGTATGAGTATTTTTTCTTCTTCTTTTTCTTTTAAATTAAAAAAAAATATATTTAAAAAAAAAATACTACTGAACCACAATGAGGGTGCTGGTGTATATTCATTCTCTTTTGGATCGAGCCGTTAGGCTCTGAGACCCGGTTTAATTGGTCGCAAGCGAGCCTCACCAAGCGGGCATCGCCATAGATTTAATCCTCAGCAGGTATCTCAACTACTCCCTACAGGACCCCGCACAGCTCGGGGCACTCTTCTAGTACGTGGGCCACCATCTATTCGAGGTGGCCGCACAAGTGACAGGCCAGTACCCTGCTGGTGTTACATTTCAACAGGTAGCTTCTTGTTGGACAATGATCAGTTTTCATCCTTGAGAGAGGACATAGTTCGCATTTTATATTCTATTAGCAATCAAGCATGCTTAAGTCGTCATCTTTACAGTGCAGAAGATTATTGCGTCCACAGACCATGCCGGTCTCTTGGTGAGTGATGCAGCGTTTACAGGCTACTTGTATAAGGGTTCTACACATTACCCAGCCACCTATGTTCCCCCAGCTAGTGGTAGGTACCCATTGGCAGCTGAGTGGACTCAAGGGACACCCTATGCCCAGGGAACAAATCCCCGATTTCACAGGGATTCGAGCCCCTCACCATCGGCACATGTCCTTTTGTAATACATCTGACCAAATAGTCTTCCCTAAGGGGATATTTAAGATTAGGTATGGCTTTATTTGCACTAACCGCAATGTGGTATACACCATTGTGTGTAAGCGCTGCCCTTTAAAATACATAGGTGAGACGAGGAAGTGACTTACTTGTCGCATCGCTGAGCACATTCAGGCAATTACATAAGACAAACAGTGTCCTGTCTCCTGACACTTCAATGGACAGGACCATATGGGCGTCAAGAACCTGGCAGTCACCGTTATTGTCTCTTGCACAAACATACCCAGGAGGGTCAGTCTGGAGAATAGATTTATCCAAGAGTATGGAACTCTTGCGCCACATGGGATGAATGTTGTGTTTGCGCTGACCACCTAGTCGTTTTGCCCCACCCACTCTATCCTTTCCTATAAAGGCTCACATTGCTCTCTTCCTGCTTTGCTTTCATTGACTCTTTTGATTTCACCGCAGCTAAGTTTTTATTTATTATTTTTTATATTCGTTTTATTTGTGTAATATTTGTTTGTAGAGAAAGGATCTTTGCCGAAACGTTCGCTGTTTTGTTACGTCCTGTCAGGCTAACCCTTACCATGTTTATGTCTTTTCCATTTACTTATTTATAAGCCTGATTGCAGTCTCACCCCATTTTGTTCACTATATCAAGTATGAAATGTGTATATATTTAAATATAAATTTTAGGATTCCTTCCGGAACAACACACATGAGCTTAATTTCATTCTTTGGCAAACGCAGCTCATAGGTATCTATCGTTATTTCCCGTCAATTTATTATTATTTTTTCAGCCGCGCTGTACCTTACCGTGTACTTAGGACGAACACATATGAATTCGCTAGATCTACCCCCGTGGTGTACGTAGCTCCGCCGGCCTAAAGAAATGGCTGCGCCCATGAAACTTCGTTGCGTTAGGATATTAAGCTACAAAGTACACATCTCTTACAAAAACTCATGCTTTGGAAAATTTGATTCAAATACATCTGATTGCTTTAAAAGGTGAATGGAGTTATTTACCAATGAATTTTTAAAGTTATACATCGATTAGGCTACTAATAATCAATTTTATAAAAATAAAAGGATGTGGCTAAGTACTTGGACAAAATTTTCAAATTAAAGTTATAGCTTTAAGATCTAGTTGGTTGGAAAGGGCTTGAAAAATGCAATTTATTGATACCAAAATTATAGTTTTATGTTATTTCTAAAGAAAGTTATGAATTTTTTAGTGAATTATTTTGGGATAACTCCGCTAATTGAGACATATAAGAAAATATAAAACAGACAAAAGTGAAAATTGGGCAGTGAGACTGAGATAGCTGTTTATAATAACAGTTAATTAAAGTTATTTCAGAAATGACTGAAGATAACCATAACAAACCATATATTTCCGCATTCGTCATATCATTGCCAAAACAAGCGTCCTAAAATTAATCCTGAATTACGCAAGTTTGACTCATTAATATTCAAAATGGCCGTCAAATTTGCATATGTCATATGTGATATTTTAAATTGAGCACAACTTAAAAATAATTATCCAAAATATTAAGTCAAGCACATCAAACTGTTCGTGTTGAAAAGGAGAAAAATAATTGACAAAAATCCTTGTTTAATACTGGTTGATGTAGTCGAGTGGCCCTTAAACATTACATTTTTTTATATCTCGGGAAAACAAATTAGTATTTAAAAATGCAAATGAAATATCTATTTATATTGCTTGTTAGTTAGTCTTCTATACCTTAAGTAACTTAAAATAGTGTTATTAATATTGTTTAGCCGCTAGATTAGATCAAATTTGAAAATAATTGGCTGAGGTACATAGAAGAAAATGTCGGCCATCTTGAAAAATAGGGAAAAAACCATGTGGTGATTTTTTTAATAAATTTTTTTTAATATTTGGGGGAGGTTGGGGGTGATGGGACTTTATCAATTCTTGTAGATATTTGGATGCTGAAAACAGTAGTTACCATTAAAATCGCGAGTGATGGCGAATCTTAAAGATATTTATATTATTTTATGTAGTTAATTTTCACTTACCCAATTAATTACATTTTAATAATGAAATTCAGCACAAAAAAATTTGAGAACATAGTTTGTAATGTTCAGCATCCAATTATCTTTAAAATGATATATACCACATCCAATTTCATCAAGAAATTACCCAGAAAAGTGCAATTTTCTTTACACACATGCACATTGTTTACATTTTTAAGTGGACAAAAAGTTGAACAAGGGGCGGATAATTC
The DNA here is from genome assembly GCA_002072015.1 of Radix auricularia. Lineage (NCBI taxonomy): Eukaryota > Metazoa > Mollusca > Gastropoda > Lymnaeidae > Radix > Radix auricularia. The sequence continues at coordinate 392,029 of MUZC01000290.1, forward strand.
AGCAAAGATTTTTCACAAAGTGAAAAATGATTTATCCAAGTACCTA
>MUZC01000290.1:392816-410244 GCA_002072015.1 Radix auricularia
AGACGACCCGGTCGGATGTTGCTAGCGTTACGACATGTCTAAAATCTAAATATTTTTATTTTAACAGATTTATTCAACGTATCTGCTTTTCAGAATAATAACAAAAATTATCAGCATACTCATTATGATTTTAAAAAAAAAAAATAATAATAATAAATCAAAATAAAAAACGGGATTCGATCCCGCTATCGATAGTATTGTATCATTTCCGAAGCAACCATACTACCACTTTATCTAGCGAAGCTGTTGAGAAAGTGTAATATTTTAAATTTATAACTGTTTTTCATTTAATGGCTCAATCTAGATTTTTTTTTAATCCTTTAAAATTAATTAATAAGCTTATCTAGTGATAATGATATTTCATTATGAGAATTATAGTTTAGTATTTAAGTATTAGTAATAGCATAATTGAAAATACAGAAAATTGTTTACGACATGTCGTAACGGCAGACAACCCGGGCGGATGTTGCTGGCGTTACGACATGTCGTAGCACCAGCCACATCCGCGCGGGTTGTCTGCCGTTACTTTGTCGTAGCAGTAGACACTCCGAAAATAAAAAAGGAGTGTTACGTGTTGGCTTAAGTGAAGAATCTCGACCGTGACGTCACGACGCTACCGGTTGCTGGAAACAGAGTTCCACAAATTCTAAAAGGATTTTGGTTAATTATCGTTTAGCGGATCCGGCCGCCATCGTATATATGCAAACTTCTGAAGCACTACAACTAAACCTAACCCTAGCCCTAACCCTAAAGCCCTAAATTCTTTATTACCTACCATTTTGGAAACATTCACTTATAAAAATGTTAAAACTTGACTAATTTCTCTTAAATTGGGCGGTGTATAGAGTTTCCGACCTAGCAATATTACTGTCCTCGACGCGGCCACCATCTTGGATCCGTACAACGATAATTAGCCAGGATTTTCACAAATGGAAGGTTTTAGGGTTTGGGCTTGGGTTAGGTATCTTTAGAATTTTGGACAATTGAAGTTTTTAGGGTTTAGATTAGGCGGTATGGCTAAAATAATAGAATTTTAATTTTAGCTTTTTTAAGGACATGCCATAACAACAAAGATGGCCGCCAGTAATGACTGTGACGTCACGGTCGAGATTCTACATGTTTACCGGGGTGTTGCTAGCGCTACAGTTACGACATGACGTAGCGCTAGCCAGGAAACTGCTTATTTATAGAACTCTGTTTCCAGCAACCGGTAGTGTCGTGACATCACGGTCGAGATTCTTCACTTCAGCCAGAAAGTTCTATAAATTCTAAAAGGATTTTCAAAAATGGAACGTTTTAGGGTTTGAGTTAGGTATAGCTTTAGAATTTTCGGAAAATTGAAGGTTTTAGGGTTTGGGTTAGGTATAGCTATAGACTATAGAATTTTAATTTTAAAGTTTTTTATAGGACGTGACATAACAACAAAGAAGGCCGCCATGACCGTGACGTCACGGTCGACATACTTCGCTTTACCCGACATACGCAACTTCTGCTATGTCTTCGTTGCTATAATTATAATATCTTGGATGTTGCTAGTGTTATGATTGAGTCCATATGGCGCCTTCTGAGTACCTTGACATTTGTGATTTTATCCTTTTGCTTGATGTATTGGATCCTATGCAAGCTTCGTAAGTGGAAACTGCTAAGCTGCTTTATTTGCTGCTTGGCGTAGGTCGTCCAGCACTCGCTGCCATAGAGGAGTGTGCTGAGTAGGAAGGCCTGGTACACAGTGATTTTTGTCCTGTCAGTGAGCTGTGTATTGTTCCACACTTTTTGATTCAGCATAGTCATTAACGATGCTGCCTTGTCGATTCTGGTTTCTATTTCCTTTTCCAGGGAGAGTGTGCTTGTGATGTCGCTGCTATCATCATCATCATCATTGCCTGTCGTCCCATCTGGGGCATAGGCCACGAACAAAGACTCTCCAGGCATCTCGGTCCTGTGCCAATCTCTCTAGCTGTCCCCAGCTGTGCCCACTCTTTTTGGAGTCTGTCTCCAGTTCCCTTCTCCATGTCATTTTGGGTCGACCTCTTTTTCTCTTGCCCTGGGGGTTCCAAGTGAGGGCTTGTCTCACAATGCTGGATGTAGGCTTTCTGAGGGTGTGGCCAATCCATCTCCATCTGCGCTGACGTATTAGTTCTTCCACTGGCTCTTGTTGTGTACGTTGCCAGAGGTCCTCGTTGGTGATGATATTGGGCCAGCGGATTCGGAGAATTGTTCTGAGACATGTGTTTATAAATGCTTGAAGCTTTTTCGAAACGGCTGCTGTAATCCGCCATGTTTCAGCTCCATATAGCAGGACAGGCTTTACTGTGGTGTTGAATATCCTGACCTTGGTCTGGAGGGTCAAGTTGTTGCAACTCCAAACTTTTTTTAGCTGTTTAAATGATGTTCTTGCTTTGCCAATTCTCACTCTAACATCAGCGTCTGTCCCTCCCTGCATGTCTATGATGCTACCGAGGTATGTAAAGCTATCCACCTCCTCTAGATTTGATCCTCCCAGTGTTATTGGGGTGTTGCTTGATGTATTTATTTTAAGGACTTTGCTTTTTCCCTTGTGGATGTTTAGGCCAACACAAGAAGAGAACTGTGCTACATAGTTAGTTTTCTCCTGCATCTGTTGCTGTGTGTGTGATATTAGGGCCAGATCATCCGCAAAATCCAGGTCATCAAGTTGTTTCCATAGTGTCCACTGGATACCATTTCTCTTCTGCTCTGTAGACATCTTCATTATCCAGTCAATGGTTAGCAAAAATAAGAAGGGTGAAAGCAAACACCCTTGTCTGACTCCAGTCTTTACCCCAAAAGCCTCTGTTGTTTTTTGGCCATGAATGATTCTACATGTAAGGCCTTCGTAAGATGTCTTAATTATGTTAGTCAGCTTTTGTGGTATACCGTAGTGTCTTAGCAACTTCCACAGGGTTGGCCTGTCAACACTATCAAACGCCTTCTCATAGTCAATAAAGTTGATGTATAATGGTGAGTTCCACTCCAGGGATTGTTCTAATATAATTCTCAGTGTGGCAATCTGGTCAGTGCATGATCTATCCTTTCTAAAACCTGCTTGTTGGTCTCTAAGATGGGTGTCTATTGCCTCTCTCATTCTGTTTAGCAGCACTCTATTAAATACTTTGCTTGGTATGGATAGCAGTGTTATTCCTCTATAGTTGGAGCATGAGCTAAGATCACCTTTCTTCGGGAGCTTAATGAGATGTCCTTCTTTCCACTCTGTTGGAATCTGTTCTTCCTCCCATATTTTCTTGAAAAGAATGTGCAGCATTTCAGAGCTAGTCATAATATCTGCTATCAGGGCTTCTGCCGGTATTGTATCTGGACCAGCCGCTTTGCCTTTCTTTAGTTGTTTAATTGCTCTGCTTATCTCTTGTTTTGTGGGTGCGCTGCAATCTATTTCTAGATCTTGTTCCGCTGGCTCAATGTTGAGTGTGTATTGTGGGGCTGGTCGGTTGAGGAGTTCTTCAAAATGCTCTATCCACCTTTTTTTCTGGCCCTCTTCATCAGGTATTGATTTCCCATCTTTAGTTTTAACAGGTCTCTCTGGATTTTTGAATTTTCCGGATAGCTTTTTTATTGTGTTGAATAGTTCTCTTGTGTTACCATGATACGCTGCCTCTTCTGCTTCAAGAGCTAATCCTTCCATGTAGTTCTTTTTATCTGATTTTATGCTGCGTTTAACTTCTTTATTGGCTTCTGCGTATTCTGCTGATGCTCTAGCTTTTTCAGTTCTGGTGCGGCTGTTGTTAAGATTTGCCTTCTTCTTTTTCCTATGCTGGATTTTCTCCATGGTTTCATTAGAAATCCATTCTTTATGCATTTGTTGTTTGGGGCCCAACACTTCTTCACAGGTTGTCGTGAGTATCTCTTTAATGTTTTTCCAGTTTTGGTCGATTGTCTCTTCGTTACCTAGATCTTGTAAAATCTGGAATTTGTTGGATAACGTTAGTTTGAACTCACTAAGTTTTGGTTCCTCTTTCAAAAGAATAGTGTTAAAACATTGGCGCTTGCTCCCATTGTTTGTCCAATTCTTTTTCAATTTGAGCTTTAGATTGGCAATCAGTAAATGGTGGTCTGAGGCCACATCTGCCCCTCTTTTTACCCTAACATCCTCGAGAGATCCTCTAAACTTTTTACAGATACAGATATGGTCGATTTGGTTAGCTGTAGACATATCTGGTGATATCCATGTTGCCTTGTGGATATTTTTATGCATGAAGAGACTGCCACCAATGACCAGTCCATCTGCAGCACATAGATCTGCTAGCCTCTCACCATTATCATTCATCTCTCCGAGGCTGTGTGTTCCCATGCATTCTTCATATCCATTATTGCTGCTGCCAATTTTTGCATTTAGGTCGCCCATCAGTATAATCACATTGCTCCTGGGACACTTTTGGATAAGGGTTCTCAGCCTGTTGTAGAAGTCCTCTTCTTTACTGTCGTTGGTAGGAGCGTATACCTGTAGAAGATCCATATTGATATCTTGCTTTTTGGTCTTAAATCTTGCGGTGATTATCCTTGGGCCATGGGCTTCCCATCCTATAAGGGCGTTCTCAGCAGTTCTGGAGAGCATCAGTGCTACTCCTTGGATGTGAGCTGCATTTTCCTCTTCCTGACCTGAATATAGTACCAGTTCTCCTGTGTTGAGTTTCATCTGGCCTGAGCCAGTCCATCGGGATTCGCTTATCCCTAGGATGGCTAGTTTGTACCGTCGCATTTCGGCAGCAACTTGGGCAGTTTTTCCAGCTTCGAACATGGTCCTTACGTTCCAAGTTCCTAAGCTGGTGGTGGTCCTAGTGGTGAGGATGGTAGTCTGCCGGGTGGTTTCCGACTGGCTTTGGCCACCCAGCTTCATTAGTTCTCTGTTAAGAGATCCATCATCTCCAAGGTCCGAGTTTCCTATTTTTATCTTCGCTCGTGTTTTTGTAGCAAGGCTTTTTTTACGGGAAGGTTTGCTAGCCCTTCTCACAACCCTCCTCCTCTCTCACCCGGGCTTGGGACGGGCTATGGCGGAGTTATGTCGCTGCTAAGGTAGGTGAAATCCTAGGCGACATCCAAGGTGTTTCTCTCAATGGAGATTGCTGGGAGGCAGTCTCATAATGTTGTCTTGTTGAGGCTAATTGTTAAACCAAAATCTTTGAATACCTCTGAGAACTTATTGACCAACTGTTGGAGTCCTAACTCTGTATGTGAGGTTAGAGTTGGGTCATTTGTGAAGAGCATGATAAGGATTCATTAAGGATTTAACATTTTAAAAAATCCATCTAATAAAAATATTTGAAAATACCGTCACTGCAACAACTCATAGGCACTACGTCTAAAGGAAATGATGCTTCTTATAATATTAACACATTTCTTTATTGATTGCATCGGCCAGAAAGCAGAACAAGAACTTATTTTACCAGCAATTGAGGAAGCATTCAAAGTGTTGCAAAACCCAGCTTATTTACATTTGGGACAGTATTCATATCATAAATTTAATATCAATCCCATACCCTGCCACTCAGATTTAGAACTTTTTAAAAATCTATTGCATATGTAACTTTCTGTAGTTTATGTTATAGAAGCAAATTTCATATGGGGGTTTATGACCATCCATTGTTGTAAAAATTAATTTATTATGAGTTCTTAATTGTAAAAGTCATTCAGGGCACTTCATCATCATGAAAAAACCACCAAGAAAGATAACCCATGTTTGTTGACATTCACTTTGACTATTCTCAGATGTTATTGCACGCACAGACAGAGGCATAAGTCACAAGAGGACAAGGTTATACCTCCTGCCAGACCCCGTCGTTTCCTACTAGACAAGTTAATTAGTTTTATTACCAGTTCAGCAGATAAGCTAGAAAAGAAAATACCTAGTGTTTTTCATGTGTACAGAACATTTAAGACAGGTATATTACAAGGATATATTTATTAGTTTGATTAATGTCAAGACCAAATGATTTTCTAAAGTTAAATGGGGTGTAATGGCTAAATTGTTAATTAGTTTGATGTCAGTTCTAAGTGCGAGTGTTCAATTCCTATGAAAAGCTTAGAAAATTATTATAGTAATCAATTTGTATGTTAGGATTTATCTAAAAGGACTTTTAAAAGGATTTATCAAAAATAGAATTACTACAAAATTCACAAATAAAGTATGAGGATGTGACTATTAAAACAGAATAATTTTGTGCTTTATTATAAACTAGATACAACCAGTGGCATAGCATGCGGTGCAGACTTAGTCATAGATAGTGCAAAGAACGGACACAAACGGCAACACAAAGAAATGAAAACAATGAGTGAACGTTGGAGGGGAGTGTGGGGGACCACCGACGCATTGTTGGTCTAAAAAATTTCTGCCTCGCAACCATATATTGTGAAGTACTCCTAAAGTATTCATGCACTGAGCGTATTGTTGAGGAGAATGAGTGTATGACTACATTTTTGTCACTGAGAACAGCGGAGAGCATGCCGCTGAAGTTATCACAATCTTGAGAAACAAAGTTTACAGCCACGTTGCGAAGGATGGAGAGCAACAGTTTCGTTAATAATCCTTTTAGAAATATGCGACAGATAGAAATAAACAGTTACCCAATGCAGGAATTATTATAACATTGAAGGAAGTGTTGTTTCCATGAAATACATGCGAAGCTGTAGCCATGTTTGCAAAAAATGGTGTAAAGAACAGGCACACTTAGCACTACAAAGAAATCAGAACCAATAGAATTAAACTGTTTCCTTATGCAGGAATGGGTATAACAGTGAACTAGCGTTTTTTTCGTGAAATACATGTGAAGCAGTGGTCTTGTTCACAAAGAAAGGGGGAAGAAAATGGGCACAAAAATTTTAAAAATTAATGTTTCCGCTGAGGGGTGAACCCAGGACCTTCTGCGTGTTAGGCAGATGTGATAAACACTACACCATGAAATATATGTTATTCTGTGAAGGAACAATGCAAGTGAACACAAGAAGAATTGTTGTTCTCGAGACATGTCCCCCCCGCCCCCCACTTTTGCTTGCCAACCGTATATTGTGATTGGCAAACCCTAGCAAGGGTCATTCGTCATGCTCATTTGCACTCGGCTTGTGCTTGTTCTGGTGAATTATATATATATATAGATTCATTTCTTTAAATCACCTTTTTTAAAAAAATTTAAAAGAGCTTAGGGGTGCATTCATGAAACTAAATCAATGTTTTTGTTATGAAGACAGTGGTATCACACTTCTAAAATCGAAGCATTTTGTTGCTTTACACAAGAATAGTTGTTTATAGAACTAATTTACAAACCAACTTTTAAAGCTTTAAAATTCTATTTCTATACAAATATAATTTAGTCACTTAATAATGTTAATTTATCATTCTCTTATTTTCTACTGTCCATGTTGTTTCCATAGCACAGCCTGCCACTTTACATCCAACACTTCATATTTCATAAATAATATATTTTAAGTAGTGCTATAGAAGTATGCCTATTAAAGTTAAAGTGTGGAATAATTATCTCCTTTATGTGATCTATGACAGGAGTTTCTGGCTTTGTATCAGACTCTAAAGACTTCTACAAGATTTCAACAAGATTATGGTCAGGAGAAAGCCTGGAAAATTTTACCAGAAAAGAACTGGAGCTTTACCGACAGGTTTCAATAATTCAATTATTCAATCCCAATTATAGCATAATAGCTCTACTACATCAAGCCTCATAGATTAACATACAAGATCACCTAACAAACAGTATTCAATTACAATTGAGCAAAATAATTATACCAAATCAGTTCTCATAGTATATCACACAAGGTCACTTAACACACCGGTTTTATTTTGGCTCCCAAAATATATATATTGCTAATTAATTGCTTGTGAATAATTAATACTGGACATGGAAGCTGGATCAAAATTTCAAAATGTTGCATTGAAAAGCCAATCTGGCAACCCTGATACCGGAACATGTGCCTTTGATTATGTTTTCTATTTTCAAATTTTGGTTTCCTGTGCAGTTTAAATTTTATCCAGTATTAATTTCTTCATTAATTTTAAAATAAAGCTTTTAAACATAATTTTGCAAAATTCTTTTTATTGCCCAATAAAACATTAAAACATGATTTTTTGTAAGTATATTTTATTGCTAGCTGTTCAATGAAAACACAATTTAGTAATTATGGACCAAAATGTTACGTTACTGATACCCTACAATATATTAGATAAGATCATAGTCTGTGGCATTGCTCTCTTGTAGGATATAACAGAGGTGTGAAACTCAGATGCAGTTGATGCACTCCATAAGTAATGTATTTATATAAAGGAGAAATAAAATACTTAGAGAAATCACTCAAACAGCAAAATAAGTATTTCATTGATGTTGCTAATTCAATTAATATTCTTAATTGGAGTGTAGACATAATGAGTTCAATAAATTTAGTTTAAAAAAACAAACAAAACAATGAAAACAAGTTTGAGATATTTTCCAATTCAAATAACTAAAAAAAAGCAATTGAAACAGCATACAAGTTTTAACATCTGGCATCTAGAAATTTTTTTTTTTTAAAGTCCTGAAGATCACTGAATCCACATAATAATTTTCTCTGTTTCCTTTGGTTTCAAATTGTTTTATTGGTTTAGGCATTTTATTAGTAAAATTTTAAATAACATTTGTGATATGCATGATTTAAATAAAATGATTTTGTGTTTTAAAAGTTTTACTTAGTGTTAAGGTACTATTTTTTAAAATGTTTGTCTAAATGTTCAGTTTTCCTCAGATCTCCCAGTTGTAGGTCTCATATTTGTGATAGTTTTTGCACCAGGAGGAGCAGCTGCATTTCCGTTAGCGTAAGTTGAAATATTTGTTTTTCAACTCACGCAAAAGAAATAGCTCTAGGTACTCAGAATCATTCCTAAAGACTTATTCTTCTCATCAGTGAATAAACTAAAACTGATCATTTTATTATGTTTTTTGTGTTTTATTGTACCTGTGTGTATTCTTAAATTTGTTTCCTTGTTTTAGTATTGATGTGTGTGTTATCAGATATAAAATTCGTGCATGTAATTTCAGAAAAGTCTTTCCATGTAGAGTTCCTGTGTGCACATTTTTCTTAAGGATTTTCTATAATTCTGGAATATTATGTCTTTTAAACTTATTAATGCTGTTGTGTGTTTGGCAGATATGTTTTTCCAAGGTATCTCCTTTCACATCACTTTTGGACAACTCTGCAAAAAGAAGAGTTCATGAGAATTACTATCACCAAACAAGTGAAGCATTATGACAATATCCTGGATTACATGCATCTTTTGAGCCAACATATTGAAACCAAACCAACCAGAGACAGTGTTATATGTCTTATAAGTAAAGTAAGTGATATTTTGGTAATTTTGTTGTTTCAAGTAAAGGTTTAGTATAAATAAAGTTATTGTAAGAAATTCAAGGACCTTGCACTTTTTTACCTGTCACTTGAATTTTCGTGTTGCCCATATGTCAGTGTGTGGGGACTCAATTAACAACTGTAAGGCTTCTGAATTATAGCTGGTTATAACAATTTTACTTTTGCTAAAAATGGCAGTAAGGAATAGGGTTGTTCAGAGGACTGATTTACTGTTTTTATCAGCAGTATTGATGTATTTTTCAGATAATCATAAATATAATGTATCAAACTCATTAAGGCGTAAGGCATGCATCTTTGATGGTGACCTTTGATGTTTAGCTCAGTTCTCTTGTCAACTTAACTAATTCCAAAATTTAAAAAATATATATTAAAACTTTTTTCAGTCCTCCTAATTTCTTGAATTAAAATTAATGTTTGTTGACTGATTTTACGCACAATTAAATTATTAATGAGTATTTTAAAAAAAAACTATTTTTCTCAGCTGGACTCAAATGTTCCTCTGAGAAAAGATGAAATCCTTGAGTTGTTGCCCTTGTTTGAAGGTAAACCATTCAACACAGACTGCCTTTCCATACGACATTCAGTAAGAATTGTTGCATTTCGCAATAAGATGTTTCATATTTTTGTGCAGTTGAACAATGTTTTTTTTTATGTTGAAAATTCTTTATGTAACAGAATTTAGAGCATTCATATCCAAACACCATAGCATTTTTGATTATACATACTTTATTAACACTCAACTTTTAAAATGTTTGGAAGTTACTCTTGCAAGTTTTTTTGTTAATAATTAATTAACCATTGTAACATCAAATTTTAATTTCATTTATTGCACTCAATCTCTATCAATTAACAATCTTGTAAATGTTTTTTTGATGGTTTGGAGCTTCTTGAAAAATTACTTCCCCTGATCCGGAAAGGAGTGAAAAGAAAATAAACAAACCACTTAGACATTTTCAATGATCATATTTTAGCGCCATCTTGGTAAGTCCCTGGGTCTGTCTCTACGCTGCAAGAAACTAGTCAAGGATGCCTTATTCCTTCATTTTATTGATCGAGCAATGAGTAGAGAAGGAACTCACAGCATGACTGATGAGGAAGTTGATAGGGTCAGAAAAATGTCTATTTTTTAATTTTAACAACAATGAAATCTGATTTGTACTATTTGACCTATTCTTGTTAAAGTTTGATAAAGTAAACAAATCTTGTTAACTTTTTATGATTTAATTATGATTTTAAAAAAATTAACACTAAAGATATTTATTGTTAGATTCCACATAAGGAATCACCATTTAGTGAGCCATTAATTGTCAGTATATTTTAATCATTTAATTGACAAATCCACAGGCATGTTGCTGGAGGGGCTTGAACCCTCATGGCATGCGGAGGCAGGAAAAGATCCATTACTTGGAAAACTGGGCACTGATTAGTCAAGTGATTCATGGTAAGAAGTTTTATTCCATGTGTTGGTACTAGTTAGGTAGTCTGTCAAAGTTTGTTTGTACTAGTTAGATAGTCAAAGTTTGTTTGTACTAGTTAGATAGTCAATGTTTGTTTGTACTAGTTAGATAATCAAAGTTTGTTTGTACTAGTTAGATAGTCTGTCAAAGTTTGTTTGTACTAGTTAGATAGTCAGTCAAAGTTTGTTTGTACTAGTTAGATAGTCTGTCAAAGTTTGTTTGTACTAGTTAGATAGTCAGTTAAAGTTTGTTTGTACTAGTTAGATAGTCTGTCAAAGTTTGATTGTACTAGTTAGATAGTCAGTCAAAGTTTGTTTGTACTAGTTAGATAGTCTGTCAAAGTTTGTTTGTACTTGTTTGATAGTCTGTCAAAGTTTGTTTGTACTAGTTAGATAGTCAGTCAAAGTTTGTTTGTACTAGTTAGATAGTCAGTCAAAGTTTCTTTGTACTAGTTAGATAGTCAAAGTTTGTTTGTACTAGTTAGATAGTCAAAGTTTGTTTGTACTAGTTAGATAGTTAAAGTTTGTTTGTACTAGTTAGATAGTCAAAGTTTGTTTGTACTTGTTAGATAGTCAGTCAAAGTTTGTTTGTATTAGTAAGATAGTCTGTCAAAGTTTGTTTTTACTAGTTAGATGATCTGTCAAAGTTTGTTTGTACTAGTTAGATAGTCAGTCAAAGTTTGTTTGTACTAGTTAGATAGTCAAAGTTTGTTTGTTCTAGTTAGATAGTCAGTCAAAGTTTGTTTGTACTAGTTAGATAGTCAAAGTTTGTTTGTACTAGTTAGATAGTCAAAGTTTGTTTGTACTAGTTAGATAGTCAGTCAAAGTTTGTTTGTACTAGTTAAATAGTCAGTTTGTTTGTACTAGTTAGATAGTCAAAGTTTGTTTGTACTAGTTAGATAGTAAGTCAAAGTTTGTTTGTACTAGTTAGATAGTCAGTTAAAGTTTGTTTGTACTAGTTAGATAGTCTGTCAAAGTTTGTTTGTACTAGTTAGATAGTCAGTCAAAGTTTGTTTGTACTTGTTAGATAGTCTGTCAAAGTTTGTTTGTACTAGTTAGATAGCCTGTCAAAGTTTGTTTGTACTAGTTAGATAGCCTGTCAAAGTTTGTTTGTACTAGTTAGATAGTCTGTCAAAGTTTTTTTGTACTAGTTAAATAGTCAAAGTTTGTTTGTACTAGTTAGATAGTCAAAGTTTGTTTGTACTAGTTAGATAGTCAAAGTTTGTTTGTACTTGTTAGATAGTCAGTCAAAGTTTGTTTGTATTAGTTAGATAGTCTGTCAAAGTTTGTTTTTACTAGTTAGATGATCTGTCAAAGTTTGTTTGTACTAGTTAGATAGTCAGTCAAAGTTTGTTTGTACTAGTTAGATAGTCTGTCAAAGTTTGTTTGTACTAGTTAGTCTGTCAAAATTCGTTTGCACTAGTTAGATAGTCAAAGTTTATTTGTACTAGTTAGGATAGTATGTCAAAGTTACATTTGAGCAGTGACACCGCAAACAAAATTAATTAGACACACAAATGTGTGTATAAATATTAATATATTCATTTATTGTAAAAATAGAAATATAAGAAGTTGTTTTTTTAAGTCAAATGCATCCTACATATTAAAGAAGTAAAAAATAATAATGAAGGGAAGAATACAAGTGGCGAAGTATGAAGACTTGTATATTTTTGTTATCTTTTTAGAGAGAAGCATCTCCTTGCTGCTACATCTCCCCGTCCTTTTGAGTTACTGTGAGCCTAGCAACAGAGAGTTAGTGTCCAAGCATAGGAATGTCAAGAGAGGAAGAATAGACTAGTAGTTGTGTACTGTGAGAGTTGGTGATCTAATACAGGAATGTGAAGAGAGGAAGAATAGATTAGTAGTTGTGTACTGTGAGAGTTGGTGTTCAAACACAGGAATGTGAAGAGAGGAAGAAGAGATTAGTAGTTGTGTACTGTGAGAGTTGGTATTCTAATACAGGAATGTGAAGAGAAGAAGAATAGATTAGTAGTTGTGTACTGTGAGAGTTGGTGTTCTAATACAGGAATGTGAAGAGGAATGTGAAGAGAAGAAGAATAGATTAGTAGTTGTGTACTGTGAGAGTTGGTGTTCTAATACAGGAATGTGAAGAGAGGAAGAATAGTCTAGTAGTGCACAAGATACCATGGAAGATCTTGTATAAATATAAGGCTTTGTTGTGTTGATGAAGTTCTGCTGATAAAAAATATGAGTGCCACTGAAATTCATTTGTAATGAAGCAAGTGTCACATGGACAAGAGCACCACCCTGCTTCTAACTAACTTTCTTGCAATCCTAATGCTCAATAGAATAATGGCACTGATGTGTTAGCTGTGTCTGTTGACTGATTGGGCTGATGTGTTGTGACGACACTGTATCACTGTGATCTCATTTGGACTTTGACTGTTTGGATGACTGATATTGTAAAGTGACAATAGTGACACGGCACAGCGACAATTGTGACACAGTACAGCAACATGGTACATGTGACATTAGTGACATGGTACTGTGACATAGTACAGTGATAACCTTTTAATATTGATGACTTTAATATTGTTAAGTGAGAATCTGCATGTTTATTTTAATTTATTTTAGAGATTGATGAAGTCTGTGCACAATTTAAGCAGCACAGTGCAACATTTGTGTACATATATAGTTTTCAGATCTGTAAAGCTTAATACAGGGTTGTAAATAAAACTGCATTTAAATTTAGCATCCATGAGCTATAGTTTCAATGTATATCTGGATTACCCATTGGGGACTAAGTACCTATGTCTAGGTGAGTACACATGAGGGACTGAGTAAGTCTGAATGTGTACTCATGGGGTGACTAAGTACCTATGTCTAGGTGAGTACACATGAGGGACTGAGTAAGTCTGAGTGTGTACCCATAGGGTGTCTAAATACTCATATCTAGGTGAGTACACATGAGGGACTGAGTATCTATGTCTGGGTGAGTACACATGAAGGACTGTGTACGTACGTCTTGGTGAGGACCCATAGTGAGCTGGGTGCTTTTTATGAATGAGTTCTAATGTGTTGCCAAGTACTCATCTTTGAATGATTATAACCTGTGTGACTGTAGCTGAGACCCACTCCTGTTTCATGGTGCTAGTTATTTCAGAAATAGTTATCTTTATACAGTCGGACCTCGCTAAGTCAAACTTCTCTAAGTCAAAAACCTCCCTATATCGAATTAATTGTTAGGTCCCTGCTAAAGACTAGTTTATTTTAGATTTCCTTAATTTGAACCTCCCTTAGTTTAATTTTCCACGGCGTTTGGGTTACTATTGTGGGGCCACATTTCAGAACACATGTTCCGTAGGGCTATGTAAAAGTCGATTTTGAGACCGAAAATGACTTAGAAAAGAAAAAAGAGTGGCTGGAAGAAGGGTAACTAATATATATGTTTCTTTGCTGCATGCTGTGACCCTTTTTTAAAAAAAAAATCTTACTCCCCCCATCCCACAAGGGAGGGATTTAAGTGTTTGGGGGGGGGGGGTAAGGACTTGCTCAGTGGTATCGGTATGTCATAGCCAAGTTAGCTTTATTTCATATGAAATAACACAGCCTCTCTTTCCTGCCAAGCCCTTTCGCCCCCCCCTCTCCATATCAACATTGTCCTTGATTAATCTGCGCCTATTATGCCATTTTCCCTAACTCGAAAACTCCATAACTCAATTTTTTTTTCGGATCCCTTTGAGTTTAACTAAGCGAGCTCTGACTGTATTGGATGTTATGAGGTGTAATGTGATGCACTGAAAGATTTCATTCATTCACTTGTATATCATGTATGATTTTTAACTATTGCCATACCCAGCGACCTTTAGTCATTAGAAATTTAGAAATTTGACAGAACTACGAGCTTTTAACAATTTAATAAATTTGCTATATTTTTTCTATTTTACTTTGAATATAATTAAACAAAACTTCATAATTCAATATCTTCTGTGTTATTTCTGGAGCTCTGCAATAAAATGAACAAATGTATAAGATTATATGAAGTGACTAGTCACAAAATAGGAACAAGATTATTTGAATGGATTCGTCTCACCTTATGGACATGATTATATGGATGGACTAGTCACAACATATAGACAAGATTATATGGACTATTCACAATCAATGTTCCCTCTAAGGTTGGTTGGTCGTGTGCAAAGTAGAAAAACTTGTGTGCAAAGCTGTTCAGCATGCAATTTTTGTGCAATTTACAAAATTTCCTGTGCAATTATATGAATTAAATAGTGTCACAACATACAGACAAGATTATATGAATGGACTAGTGTCACAACATACAGACAAGATTATATGAATTGAATAGTGTCACAACATACAGACAAGATTATACGAATTGACTAGTGTCACAACATATAGACAAGATTATATGAATGGACTAGAACAACAACATATAGACAAGACTATAATGAATGGACTAGTCACAACATATAGACAATATTATATGAATTGACTAGTGTCACACTCAACATATAGACAAGACTATAATGAATGGACTAGTGTCACAACATATGGACAAGATTATATGAATTGACTAGTGTCACACTCAACATATAGACAAGATTATATGAATGGACTAGTGTCACAACATATAGACAAGATTATATGAATGGACTAGAGTCACAACATATAGACAAGATTATATGAATGGACTAGAACAAAAACAACATATAGACAAGACTATAATGAATGGACTAGTCACAACATATAGACAAGATTATATGAATTGACTAGTGTCACACTCACAACATATAGACAAGATTATATGAATTGACTAGTGTCACACTCACAACATATAGACAAGATTATATGATGGACTAGTGTCACAACATATAGACAAGATTATATGAATGGACTAGAGTCACAACATATAGACAAGATTATATGAATGGACTAGTCACAACATATAGACAAGATTATATGAATGGACTAGAGTCACAACATATAGACATGATTATATGAATGGACTAGTAACAATATATAGTAAAGGCTATTTGAATGGCCTAGTGACAACATATAGAAAAGATTATATGTGACATTTGAGATGGCATCAAAGGCCCTGAGTTACTAAAACTCTTATAGGTCCCATTGGGGAATCTCTTGGCTAACTCCCTCCCCTCCCCCGAAGGGCTAAGCTGACAAGGGCACCACCAACACGGTCCCCTCTAAGAGGGGGCCGCCTGGGCAGGGTTAAGTTCGCTCGAGGCTCACCGTCTTGCCTCTCACGGGGGTTTCCTCCCTAAGGAGGATGTGGATTTCCCTATTTCGACCCGCCGTAACTGCGGTGCCACCACAGCGCATGAAACGGATCTATCTACCTAGGACTGTCGCAAGATAGGGGGAATCATCATTGTAACTCTCCCGGGGGGTGCGGGCAACCGCAGAACCAACCACATAGTGTTGGGTAAGGGTACCCCTTATCGGGAAGGTTTCCTCAGAGCTGACGTCCGACCAAAGTTCTTCACGGCACTTTTTCTAGTGTTTTGCTGGCCCTCCTGGCCCTAAACAGTGTCGTTCACTGATTCTAACTAGAAAGGGGGACGAAACGGCCGCCTCGGATGACCCGACCCTCAACGGGCACAATGGTTTTCATCATCGACAGAGGCGATCTCCACCATGGTCGCCTCTGTCTTAGTTCCGTACGGCGGCTGTAATCATCTGTCTAACTTCCTAGCTAGCCCTAACCGGACTTCGACCTTCCTGGTCGGGATTTTTAATTTCGTGTTTCGCGTACCCTACTCATCCCGGGGACCACGTAGAGGTAAGCCCCTTCCCCGGGGAAAAGATTATACCAATGGACTAGTGTCACAACATATGGACAAGATTATATGAATTGACAAGTCACAACATATCTACAAGATTATGTGAATTGGCAAGTCACAACATATGATGTTTTTGAATTCACCATTGTAAGTATTGGTAGTGTCAATGCTAATAATTCTTAAAATGATTCTTTATTTAGTTAGTTAGTGATTATGTCTGATAGTGATAATTTATATTGACAGAGCCTGATACTAATATACATGAAAAGGGTTTTCCTATCCACTAAGCTGTTTACAAGACGAAATAGTGTAGTGTGGTAATAATCAATATGGAACTACAGCCAATATCAACTCACAACAATTTGTTTACATTGACACAAAAATTTGTTTTAAAATATGGCGTTGTTGGCCCGAGGCATCAGACACATGTATCTTAGAGTGCCTGGTGGGGTATGGGGGTGGGAGGGGTGGTGGGCACTGGCTGACACCCTTCTTAGATAAATATTTTCTTTGTAAATTATATTTTGTCTTATCAAAGAATTTCAAAAAATAATCGGGTAGGGGCATCGCAATGGAAGATTTTTTTTTAATGTGATCAAGTTATAAGAAACAAACATCATCTAAATGCTTAGCTTGTTCTTACCAACACGTTAAAAATATATATCGATATATTGAACTTGTTATATCATCCCTATATATATTGCACCTAAGCGCGTGAGTTTTACAAGCATGACAAGTGTGTAAAAAGATCTGAATAGGATTATGTGTAGATATTTTAAGTCAAAACGACACTGAATATCAATTTGTTGGGGGGGGGGGG
>MUZC01000290.1:419179-465834 GCA_002072015.1 Radix auricularia
GTGACGTCTTCCCCAATTGGAAGCGTCATTGGGTTCCTGGGCGTATTATAGACATTAGTTACCGTAAAGCCAACGTCTCCTTTGAATACCCGTACAGTTAGGGTATCTGTGTTGCTGTAGCACTTGGCTTCCAGCAGCTCCACCGTTACATCATTCCGGACCGCTGTGGTAAGGCCCCGGCATCGCCGGTCGCACTTGCAATGGTATAGCGAGTAACCAGTTATGTGAAACGGCTTACCCTTTAGAAGCGTTTCTTGGAATAAAGCTACGTCCACATTCCTTTCGTGGAGTAATTTAGTTACTTCGTGCGCCTTTTGCCTAATACCACAGACATTCAATTGCAAAACTACCAGGGCTTGTTCTGGACGGCCCTTCGCGCCCTTACCAATACGGTCAGTCGCCGGTTGACCGATGGGACATGGCCTGTCGTGCGTCACCACGCCCAGAGGGGTGGTATCTTCCCCAGCCAGCATACCACCATTAGCCGGAACTTGGGGGTTTATAAGGTCCATTCCAAGACCTGCTTTTTTCGAAATTTGAACCATTATTATAGAGAGGGAGTAGGCAGAAATCTTCAACTCATTGAGGGCGATTCGTGTGCGTTTCGCCCCTTGCCCAGAGAGTCTTCCGGTCTTCGGCATTCCTAGCCAGGCATTGTTGGGTATAGGCCTGCTCCTGTACCCCGCACCGGACCTCGCGGTGAGGTCTAGCCCGTCCTAACGTTATTACGATAGGAGCCGGTGCTTGTGTTTGGCGATGGCGCCGTGGTTATTAGTTTCAGGTCGCAGCCACTTCTGCTTCCTTACTCATCCCCCAGGCCGCGTAGAGGCTAACCACTTCTGAGGGGCATCAACACTCAGTTACTCGATCCGTTAAAAAACCCCGTTAAAACTACAAAAAAACATTGCGAATCAAGAGATAACACTGGCGCAGGCAACGGCCACCATTGCCGGAAGTCTTAGTATTATCAAAAGTATTAGTTTTTTTTTTGTTGACGTCATTAGAATATGTGTAAAAGTTTAGAGAGTTTTACGTCATCATTTGTGGTGACTTCAATCAAGATCTCAGCGGCCCAGGGGCAGAAATTGAAAACTTTTTCGAAACAAGCTTCAACATTCAACTACTTTCACCAAAATTGGCAACCACGATCTATCAAACAACAATTGACGGAGTATTTGGGCGATTAGCTGATTACAATTTAGAATGTTTCATTTATGAGTCCTATTTCAGTGACCACAAACCACTTGTAGTTAGATTAAAGAGAAAATAAAAAAATTTAAAATGTCAAGAAATGACTTAAAAAAAAAAAAAATTTCAGGTATATTCATTACACAAGAAAATTCATAAAAATATGTCTAAAATCTAAACACAATTACTGATAACTACATAATGCTGATATCTAACATAAGTACTGATACATAATACGAAAATGCGCTAACACGTCCTGAGTTCCAAAAGGGACCAGGCTTAACATGATTTTTTTTATTGTCGTGCGATGCGGATTATAATGAAAATAATTTTATTTATGTTTTGTAAATAAAGGATTTATTGTAAAAAAAAAACTTTGTATTTTACGGGGTTTTGAAATTTTTGTACTACCTCTTAGTTCGTTTTTGCGTTGCGTTCTTTTAAGGCTTACTGATTTCTTTTCCAACCAGGCTGATTTTAAAAAAATGAAGAATCACTTGTTTGTTTTCCACCCCACCCCAATACTTGAAACATTAACAACAACAGAACCCAGAGGCGTCACTAGGGTGGTGTCACTTAGTGTGGCCCCCAGCCCCCCCCCCCCGTGACGCCTCTGACAGAATCACCGGCATTCGTTCCAAATCAGTTTTGACCAGACGCTAACGTAACCGGATATCATGGCTTATAAGTGTTTGTTTAAACACTGAAAAATATTCTTACTGCCAAGACCAAGCGCTAGTCAGACGAAGAAAGACGGAGCGGGGGAGGTGTGTCGGGGTGGAATAAGACCTTGAAGTTTGTTGCTTTACACTTGAATGAATCTGAGCGTCACAGCCACACCTTAATTTAGTTAATGTTCAGATTCGCTGGTGAATGCCGGTATTTTCACTTGACGTCGCGGTCAATTTAAAGTATGGCACATCATCCTGAAGTTAAATGGCGGACTCGCACAACAGAGTAAAAAGATGTATTGTGCATTGATGTATTAGCAACGGCAGTGGCGTCACTAGGGGGTGCGGTGGGGGCGGGTCGCCACCGAGTGACACCATCAGGGAGGTGACACCAAAGTGTAAAATGATGTATGTTCCCGTTATTTGGTATTGTAAAGTTGTCGATTTTGTTTAAAAAATGTTGATAACGTCGCTGTGATACTAGTTGCTTTATTAGAGTACTACTACTACTAACAATTCAATTCATGTATTTAGTAAAGTTGTTTTAAGTGTTTCAAGAATTTTGATATTTTGAAAAAATACTATTGCAAGCATTCAAGGGTATATTTCAAGTGCCGATGGTGTGTTCTGACTATCTGAAAATTTCGTATCACAAACTATAGAACATGATCTGGATTTTATGGCTACCATCTAAGAAATGCCTTAAAATATGTAATGATGTTAACTGCAACATTTTCAGCCTCCTTTTATGGGTCACAACTGCTTGCTAATTGTTTTTTCTATATCCCTATGCTATCCAAAGTTGACGATGATGCATCTAGTTGCGGAAGACAGCAACGGAATCATTTGGTTGATTTCAAATTGATAAAAATGCAGATGTTCAAAGTTATCACTTTTTTAATAGTAATTGTACTTCTTTCTTTCGGTCTTTTCTGTCCTTAAAACACTAGCTGATACATATAAGTTGATATCCATCCAGCTATATGGACGTCAAAACTATCTGATACATACAAGTTGGCATTGAGTTCTATGGACGTCAAAACTATCTGATACATACAAGTTGGCATTGAGTTCTATGGACGTTAAAGCTATGATACATACAAGTTGGCATTAAGTTCTATGGACGTCAAAACTATCTGATACATACAAGTCGGCATTGAGTTCTTTGGACGTCAAAACTATCTGATACACACAAGTTGGCATTGAGTTCTATGGACGTCAAAACTATCTGATACATACAAGTTGGCATTGAGTTCTATTGACGTCAAAACTACCTGATACATACAAGTTGGCATTGAGTTCTATGGATGTCAAAACTATCTGATACATACAAGTTGGCATTGAGTTCTATGGACGTCATAACTATCTGATACATACAAGTTGGCATTGAGTTCTATGGACGTCAAAACTATCTGATACATACAAGTTGGCATTGAGTTCTATTGACGTCAAAACTATCTGTTACATTCAATTTGTCATCCAGCTCTATTGACTTCTCTGTTCACAATGCTACTCTCCCTTGACCTGATAAATTCCTGAGGTTTGAAACCCGATAACTCAGGGGCCTTTATAAATATTAGTCAATGTGTATCATCAAACAGTTGAAGGAGTATTTGAATATGGTAATTCGCTACCTCGTGGTTTAGCAGTCATTTGAGAGACCAAATAAACGTATTCTCCCCCCGTAAGAGATAAAAATGTATCCCCTGAAATACATTTAAATTGATGTAACTTGAAACTGCAATTAGCTTTCAAATCATAAAAATTAAGGTTTTATCTGACTGTCTGAAGCTGTTTATCATTATGTCACTGTTTGTTTGTTTTATCATGTCCTATGACTTGTCTTATATCTATGCAGAAGATTAGTGCGTACACAGACCATGCCGGTATGTTGTTAAGTGACGCAGCGTTCACAGGCCGCCGCGAGGAGGGTTCCAGGCTCCAGGCATTACCCACCCCACCTAGTGTTTGGTAATCTTGGCCTTCACATGTAATTCGAACCCGTGACCATCGGTACGCTAGCCAAGCCAATCGACCAACTTGCTCCTTCATAGTGTATGTGTTATCATTATGACCATGTATGTTAGTTGTATCATAGAGTATGTGTTAGCGTTATGTCCATGTTTGTTGTATCATGGTGTATGTGTTGCATTCAAGCGCTGCTTTCTATTTTGTAATTTACCTGTCGTATCGCGTTAATTTGAACATTTCTTTCCCCAATTAGAAATACCATCTATCACTCTGGATTAGGAAGCACCTCCGACAATTAACTCATTCATGTGCAGTCTTGCTTTACCATTATTAGATAGCGAGGAACAAATCTGGATCTTGTATTTATTCGTTGAGTCGTAGCGCTGTTCTACTAAAATATGCCCCAGTCCTACAACAATGTGCCCGACTCCGACGGCTATGTCCTCTAGCCTACTATAATGTGCCTCCAGTCCTACTAAAATGTCCTTAGTCCTACAACAATGTCATCAGTCCTACTACACTCTCCTCGGTCTACTACAAAGGCCACCAGTCCTACTTTAATGTCCTTAGTCCTACTACAGCGTCCTTAGTCCTGTTACAATCTTCTTAGTCCTACTACGATGTCCTCAGTCCTACTACAATGTCCTTATTTCTACTACAATGTACGCAGCCCTACTTTAATGTCCTCAGTCTTACTACAGTGTCCTCAGTCCTATTACAATGTTTTCAGTCCTATATATATATATATANAAAAATAAAAATATTATTAATTTAAATATTACCCATCAATGTTGGTATTTCTGCTTTAATATAGCATCATCATTATCATTCGTGGCTCTACAGCCCATGTAGGGCCCTGGCTTGCTCTACCACATCCTTCCATTCAGATCGATTGATGGCTTTCTTTTACCATGCCCTTTAATAACGCATGCTATATATATTCTACGTGAATAACAAATGTCGTTAACAGTTACAAAAATCTAACGGGCAAGGCTCACTTTCTTTTCACATGAATCAAAACATGAAAACAATATCTTTCCACATGATTCCTTTGGTTCTTAGAAATAGCTCGCTAAACACCCATTTCATTTATAGTCTAAGCATGAAATTCGTTCAAGACGAATAGGATATTTTTAGCCAGATATTATTTGTGAATATTGTGGCTTGGGGAGAGTGGAAAATATGGTCTATTTGTTTTCAAGGCACATGTTCCTTTAACGTTAATAAAAACATAAGAACAATGCTGCTTTTTAAGAAAATGGTGAGAAATTGATCTCTTTATAAATTTTATGTCAATCATTATATATTCCCGCACATTTTTCTAATAGTAACAATTCACTTTATAGCAATCTTTATTTCCGTTGTATACTATTCATCTAATAAACTCAAAACAGCTTGGCACAAAATGAGTTGTTGTCAGTGTGTTTTTTCGACATAACACGCACTTTCTTATGCTAGATCCTATTTATAAGTCGTAATACCCATGATATTTCTTTACACTTGATATATTTTCACCTTAAAGAACAGTTTTTACCAGAAGCGTATGTCATGCAACCGCATCGTTCGAGAAATGTACCCACTTTTTTAAAATGGATGTTTCATCATTCGTTAGGTCTTAGAGTAAAATACATGTCTTAAGATTACTTTTTTTCATGGGAAAAGCTCTCCAAAACATTATTTCTAGGCTAAGCATGGCCTTAGTCAAATGAATATGATTGTTTTATGCGCCATATATTAATTATGTGAATATTGATGCTAAATTAAGGTATGTATGAGTTAATTTGTTTGAAGTAAACACCTTAAATCGCAAGGTTTGAGCTGAAAATGTACCCTGCTGGTTTACTTTAGTTGTGCAAAAGTATGTTCTATTTGGTGATTGGAAACTTCGACCCCGGACGATTTGACCCCGGACGGTTCGACCCTGGCAGTTCAACCACAGGACGTTTCGTCCCCAGGTCATTTCGACTCCGGTCGGTTCGACCACGGGCGGTTCGACCATAGGGCGTTTCGAGTAGTTTCGACCCCGGAAGTTTCGACCATTTCGTTTCTAAACTGAGATTTTTTCATTTATAATGTGTTATTTTATTACTATTTTTTTGGCCATTAATTTTTGGTATGTTATTAATTAGAAATTAAAAACAGAATTTCAACTCCTATCCCAAACACACTTAAAAAGTACCTAAGTTAAATTGAAGACCTCACTCGCAGAAATACTGATTTTAATAAGACGTACAAAGTTGTCAGTATTTTTAAACATGTTACAAAGGCTGACTCAGTGACCACCACATCACGCCGTGTGCTGGCGAAGGTTATGGGAAAAGTAAATAAAGTGAGGTGGGGGCGCAGCGAGAATGTAGGCACCTTTAGAAAGGACAATATGATCACATTGCCTTTTTTATTGCCCGATTACATCGGATTGAGTTTGGGGTGGATTTAGATAGGATTTGAATCGCGCAATTATCACAATCATAAATGTACGATGAATGTTGACTGGTTATACGTGTACATACTTTTTCAAATAATCGTAAATTAAACGTTACATATAACTATTTCAAACTGAATTTAATTTTTAAGGCATAATAATATTATGCTGAATTATTTTTATACAAAAAACTAAATTTTAAAAAGTATATATACAAAACATAATAATACATTTCTACGGTGTAGATAGATAGGGGTCGAAACGTCCGGGGTCGAAACACCCTCGGGTCGAAACGTCCTGTGGTCGAACTGTCCGGGGTCGAACCGTCCGTGGTCGAACTGACTGGGGTCAAAACCTCCTGGGTACGAAACGTCTTGTGGTCGAACTGGCAGGGTCGAACCGTCCGGAGTCGAAATGTCCGCAATTCTTATATAATAGTGCCACTCAGGGCTCGGCAATATTATCAACTCATGACCCAAGAAACGAAAAGCACCCTTCAAATAGTTCACAAAGTTGCCCCTCTTTATAAAAATTACAATTCCGCTATTTAACTCTCACTCTTACAACAGTGTATTAACGCTTATTCACGTACCATTTTATTATTTAAAATCCCTTAGCGATTACTTTGAATATGAATGTCAGTTTATAATGAAATCGATCCTAAACACTTACTTGTATTAAGTAAGCGCCTATGAGAAATACATCTTCCTCCTAACAGATATTTGCAATTGTTTTTTTATGATAAATCACTTGATAAAAACTTCAAAAGCGGTTCAGTGTTATGTTTTATATTAAGAAATTTCATTTTCTGTAATTTTGACTTGTTATAAGCCCGTATAAAATTTGCCTCCATCCGATTATATACATAGATGTATAAAAGCTTATATTAAAATGTAAAATTGATATTTCGTCTGCAATTAAATAATTTCTTCACATTTATTTCTATACTTATTTAACAGTGACTAAGAGAAATTAGTTCGACCCATCTTCGTGTGATTTTATTATTGTAAAATACAATTTAAAATTTTAGAAAGGTTCCATTTTCTTTAAAAATAAATATTCGCTAATTAGCCTCAATCTTACCCAATTACATATTATAACTATAAAAAATGCAATTTCAATAGCGACTATGCGTTCTTTTCACTGTTTATTTTCCATTGTGACAATTCATGCGAGTAATCGTCCAACTAATGCTCAAGGGCTCATTTCTTCTAAAATGAAACATAAAGTAAAACCATCTCTGAAAAAATTATTGGAGATTGATCTTCTCATTAACAGTTTTTTAAGTCAAATTCTATGACTTCTCGTTATCTTTTATTCAAGCACCAAATAAGAACGAATCGGCAGAAACTTTTGTTCATAAAATTAACGGAATTTTTCATAATCCAGTGCATAATTTTAACTATACATAAACCATTACCTGGTAACGTCTTTTCACTTTTAGCAATCTATGAAATAAATCGTTATTTCACAACTAATACAAACACACAGTCACACGCACACACAGACGCACACACACACAAATGAAAACACTCGCACACATGCTTATTCACACACTCGGATTATCAACATAAAAAGTAACATCAAATAAATTAATATAATAAAAGCTTCATGACGCCACTTCATTTTTTTTACGGCGCGCAAAACCACACGCTCTGTTAATCTCAAAACCAAAATCATTATGATTTTACGTCTTTATTTTCAATTTTTAAAAAAGTAATCTAGAGTTGCGGGGCATAAGGGATTCACACACACACACACACACACACACACTGACGGACACGCTTAGGCGCATTATATTATACTAGTTCAAAAGCCTGCTGAAGCTGGCAGAACGAAATCCCACAGAAGGGATAACAAAGATATTACCAAATACTGCAATAGAAAAAAAACACGTGGCCTTTATTGCCATGAAAAGATTACGATATGAACAGAAATAACAAAGAAATGTATGAAATACTGTAATAGAAAATAAAATTTGGCCTTTATTGCCATGAACACAATACGATATGAAAATAAATAACAAAGAGATACGAAATACTGAAATAGAAAAGAACTTTTATCTTTTATTGCCACGAACACAATACGATATGAACAGCTAAATATGAAAGATTTCCTTGTACACCACATTTTTAGTGTAGCAGGTGGAGCTGTCGTGGAGCAGTTTACCTTGTTTAGGAACATTTGCCACTTGGACCTTGACATCTGCTGATCTGCGTACACGGGAGAAAGCAACGTATAACTTCCCGTGGCTAAACACAGGTTGTGGTAGGTAGATACCGACCTTATCCAGTGTATGGCCCTGCGATTTGTTTATGGTCATTGCGAAAGCTAACTTCACAGGGAATTGCCTTCTCCGTAGAACGAAAGTCTGTGGTTGTCGGGGCAATATCCACGCGTAGAACAAATAGAGTGCGACCTTTGTCACTTCCGAACAGAAGTTCAGCGATGATGAGGTTGGGTTTGAGGTCCCTAACCACCAATCTGGTGCCGTTATTTCACAACTAATACAACTAATACAAACACACAGTCACACGCACAAACAGACCTCGTTTGGTGTTCAAATTGTGAAGAAGAATTATAATTGCTTCGACTTTTAATGTTAATTGATGAAGCGGCATTCCCGAAGGTGCCAATTGATGTAGAAATTCCACGGGATAATTGTTTTCATCATCTGGCGTGCAGTCGTCGATGGAGTCGAAACTAAAGTATGTCCTGGGTTCTCCTTCAAGTAAATACAGAACCTGACTATTGATATGGTCCACATCGGCATTTGTAGGGCAGAGAATAGCCTTATTTACAAATTCTTACGCATCTCTGGCGTTCAAGAGGAGGTTCTCCATCCGCATTTTGGAAGACTTCATTGGCCACTTCATTGGACCGTTCAGCATTGTAACGCCTTTGGTCATCGTTTCTATCATGAAGGATGGCCAGTGACACAGTTGTAGGTAGTGTATACCGTAAAGCTGCTTCCGCCAGACATTCTTGTTCAACTTCACACAGCATTTTGCATGCATCTGCAAATGGATTCTTATTGGTCATGAATGAGCTCAGGAGCGCCATGAGATCACGGTTGCATGTAGAGTTAGGTAGCATTTGCATCCTTTGTTCCGAAGCTTCATCGGGATTAAGGATATACAGCTGAGCAAATTGACGACGATCATCATTGTCAGGATGCAGAGCCCTAGATCTGTGATAAATCTGTCCGTGTATGCCAAAGCAGTAGGGCCCGTATCCGGAAGGAGGAGCGACTTTAGCACCCATTGACGCAAAGGCTAAGGCGCTATTAATAGACCTGATGTTGTCAATGAAGTTTTGGGAGTGCTCGTGTTTCCCCGTCATGAGCGTCCTCAGTAAAGGTGATATGCGGATGGGATCTAGTGTCACTTTTCCTTTCTGGCAGCACGTTGTAAATAATTTGTCCGCAGGATGTTCGCCAGGAAAATGTTTGGCACCGCAGAATGTGCACAGCGATTGTAAATTGCCACAGAAATGTTGCTGGACGTTGTCATTCATGAAGTCACTTCCGTTGGCTCCATCCAGATGAGGTGCAGGTACTTCCTGGAGTGAAGCTGACCGACGTCGTTTATTAGTGGCTGCTACTTCCCGTATACGGGACCGTTGTTCGTCGGTTTCACTTGCTCTTCGAATGCGATCTTGTTGGTTTCGCGTTTCTCGTCACCGGGATGCCTCCTCGTGTGTTTCTGTTCTTCTTCGATTCCTGTTATGTTTGTTTCTGCGACGTTTTCTATCGGCAATTTCGGCTTCATCGAATGTTCTTTTTTTCGAGGCATAGTTGTCTCGTGGCAACACGCAAAGTAAAAGTTTGTAAATTTGTGGAGTTGAAAAAGAAATAATAAAGCAATGCGAACGTGACATTGACGATGGGTACAGGCGTAGGAGAACGGTGTCATACCTTGAATGCGGCGCAGCAATGCAGTTGGCAGTGGGTCAAGAACCGAAGACCGACACACCGACATCAACCGGTTGGTGGTGACTTACATCATGATTTATAACGGAGACAAACACGCATAGGCATAGGCTGGTGGCCGATGTTAGACTCAACACAAATGTGTGTTTGTGTGTACACAAATGCTGACGTCAGAGGTTCATGCGTTGTTTCGGTAATTGACGTTCTGAGCTAAGACAATGACGTCATATAATTATAGTTTTTACGGCGAACGTTTTAAATTTATTTATACTAATTTTGCGCGCCTTTTTTGCGCGCCTTTCGAGCACCTTTTTGCGCGCCTTTGGAGGGGGAGACACACGCATACTTAGGGCGATTATGTATTAGATNTATATATATATATATATACTTAAACACAATAGAACTAGAATATACCCGGTATGCGTCTGCTTTGGAATAAGTCCAACTTGGTATACGTCCTGTCAGGGCTTGAAGAGTTTGACTTGGTATACGTCCTGTCAGGGCTTGAAAAGTTTGACTTGGTATACGACCTTTGTTTGGAATACGACCAGCCTAAGCTTGTATGAGTGAAAAAGAAGCATCGCACATGAATCACAACACCACGCGATACTCTAGCTTGCCTCTCATGTGTGTTACACGGTAGTTGTTACCGCTCAGTGAACGACTCGCGCAATAACTTGGAATTTTCACATTATTGTTTTTCTTCGAATAAATATTGAGCAAAAGTTAATGAGAGGATTCAAGCAACGAAAAACTTGTTAGGATCACTATAGAGAAGAAAAAAGAGCATGTTGTGAAGGATGAAATCGGAACGCATGTTTGGGTATTAGTTACAGCAAAACGAATGCTTTGAACGATAATTTTTATTATTGTGAAAAACAAATACATTATTAAATCGGAAAATGTTGCGAAGAGGGTGAAATCGGTTAAAAAGCAAAGATCAGTGACATTAGAGCATGTTAAAAAATTGCTTTTGATCCAGCTATTAGAAAAAAGAAATTCGCCCAAGTTCTTTAAATTTATGAATTTTTAGTATAAAGCAGAATTTAAATCCTTTTATACAACCAAATCAATAAATTTATGATATGCCAATAACAATCTGATTTTTTATGGGAACGGATTAATAGGTTAATAATTTTCCCTTTATTTCTTATAAGAAACATACGTTTGGTACAGGTGCTGTTCGGTATACGCCCAATGATCTGGAACGGATTAAGGAAGTATACTGAGTTATCACTGTGTATGTGTGTGTGTGTATATGTCCCGTAGATTTCTATACGACCAAAATAATTTCCACAATTTTTCTATTTGATCTGTCAACGCTGCCAGCTCCCTACAACACCGCATTCACCACCAGGCCGAGTTATCCCGCCTTGCCTCGTAGACCATCTGTTCAAATAGTGATACCAAATAGACCTTGGGCCAAATCCTGGTGGAGAAAATATTTTATTCCAAAGAAAGATTCTTAACATTGTAAGTTTAACAAGCAAATCTAGGGGGGAAGCCATGCGAGCCGCAAAAATGATAAAATGAATCATCGCCACTCAGATATAATTTAAAAAAAGAAGATGGCCACTAAAATATGACTAAACATTTCTTCTAATAAAATTTGGTTATGAAAGATCACGACCAAAATTCCTTTATGAGTTTGAGAAACTTCTTCAATATCAAGAATGGGTACTTTAACTTTAAGAAAGAAACATGTCAAATTCCCGATGGACAGAGTCCACTTGCTTCCCTGTTAACGTTCCTCAAGTCAGACCGACAAGTGGCCTTTCGTCTCAATGGCCGGATCTCTAGCAACTTTAACACCAAGACATATTAGCTGCGTTATCATAAGACTGACCTCTGCATTTCGAAAAACCAATATTGCAAACTTCTTTTAAGTACTACAATACTTGCTTCACCGATGTGACTTTGCAGCTCCGAGAAAGTAAAAGAGTGCTCAAGGGCTCACCATCTACCGCATATTGAAGAGCAACATTTAACTGATCTATATGTGTAATATCAGGTGGTGCGTCTAACAACGGTGAACTGATCTATATGTGTAATATCAGGTGGTGCGTCTAGCAACGGTGAACTGATCTATATGTGTAATATCAGGTGGTGCGTCTAACAACGGTGAACTGATCTATATGTGTAAAACTTTCTTTACGTTTTAATAGAATTTCACGACTGATTTTAAAGCTAATATCGCAACTAATATATAAAATAATACGTTGAAATAATTTGAATGTTTTAGTCTTCTTTTCAGCTTTATTTATACCGATTTGCTAAGCCTCTTACAAAAATAGCTACACAAACTGTGATTAGAGGTAAAGAGTAGCAAGAAAATAATCCCATAAAAAATAACGGAAAAGTATTATATTAGCCACATCTAAATTTGTATAATAACTAAATAAAGCAGAATATATTTTATGAATATATGCGCGTTTCACTCTTAATACATTTAAATATCTAGTTAATCATGTGAAGTTTTTGTAACGACTAGGATAGAAACATATTGAGAGGCATCAAATGAGTGGTTCTCAAACCATGTTCCATATGCACTTCACAAGAACTCAGCTAAACTACAGCACCCAAAGAAATGAAACTCAACCGGATTGCATTAATTTGTTAGACATAATTTAGTACCCAAGCCATCCCCGCCCTTTTATAAACGCAATTTCCCTTGGGAATTGCGGTTATAGATTTGAAATGTCTGGCCAGTCTTTTCGAGCTTTGAACATCATTTCCTCCTAAACGATACGCAGCTAGAGGGCAAGGACTTACCCATACTTTTTTAAGGGGGGGGGGGTCACAAACTTGTTGCGAAAGCATTACATGTTCAGATACCTACAATATATGGTGCTATGACTTAAAATTGGATGAGAATATTTAATCAATAGTTCTGTACCTATGATTTATTAAGGGCGTTGATTAAACTTCTCGTCTTACTTCCTAGTTTAAAAAAAAAAAAAAAAAAAAAATGAAATTAAAATAAAAAAGAACCCAACAAAAATGTTTTTAAGTGCGTCCAGTGATCAAAAAGTAGGGTTTCATTCAATAAATAATTAAGTCTGTAAATAAAAGTTTCCAAAATAGTATTTTATTAAAAAGTGCAAGTACTCGATCATTTATTTCTTTTCTTGTTAATAATGAAATCTGCAGGCGCAAGCGTTAAAGAATTTGAATTGCATACATTATGGTACAGAAATGACAAGACGTAGGATCACAATGCTGTGATGTTTATTTTAGTTCATCTTTGATGTAAACCCTTCTTGGGTTTTTATTAATTCATATCTGGAAAACACTGTTTTCGTTGATATTGAAAGCGTAGTTATGCATCAATGCAAGCTTGGTAAGTCTTTTCTGTCCCATTGAAATCCAATGCCAATGTCGGTGTTGCGTTCTAAGTTCTGGATGTACTTAAGACAGAACTCTTGTCAATAATAATATGTTCTTTATTGTGGTAGTAATACACGTATAGATAATCCTTCACTACTACACGATCTGCATAAGTACAATGGAGTCAATACAGTCATCCAGTACCTCTAATCACAGGCTTACAGGCTCCGTTTGTCACAATATTCAAGCCACCTCGATGACACGTATGACCAACACTCCCTAGTACCACATCGTCCTCTCGTCCACCACACATTAGCCTCTGACCCCTACTCGACTCTCGCACACTACACCGTCCCCCACTATTTATAGCCCTTGGGCGAACTCTTCACCGTCATGGCGTGACATTCAAGTGTCAGTTTAACTGAACACAGTTCTCAACATTTTCACAACTCACAATAAACTCAGTGACAGTGATTCTCATACCTTGACAGTCGGCGTGTACTGAACATTCGCTCACACGCGCAGGAAGTCATAGGAATCACACACGCGATTTTCAGTAAGCTATAAATATTCGGATACATCGATTCGTTGCAATGTTTTATAACTTCCGTGCAAATGTTTTGGTAGCTTTGACTCTTCCAATTGGCTGAACCTCAATTTCCACTCGCTGAACTCTGCGAGCAGCACCCCTGGTTAAGGCAGATCTTGGTCATATAAATCCACATTGCCATTCAGATCTTCATGCGTACAATTTCTAACAGGACTTATCACAAGAGATAACAGTCTTGAGGATGTCCTTGTTAAGCCAGAGAACCGCATACTTAGTTCAGCAATTTTGTGCTCCAGAAATGGTTTAATTAATTTCCGTAGATAATGTTTTATTGGCGTTTCTTCGGTAGATTTGCTGCTTAGTGATTCTGGGCACTGGAGCTTCAACTCATACAGAGTGCACCATGATAATTATATGATCATAAGTGTCTTGAAAATAAGATTCTACATTAGTTCTAATCTATCTAAACTCTTACTTGATGTTTTTGATAAGTGACATGGCCTGAATAATGCCAATCGCTTATTTCTGATGTTCTACTGTTATTCCTTCCAGCCTAGATAACAGTGAGTAGCGTTACAATGTTACAACAAACGTCACAATAAATGTGAAGTTACATAAGGAATGAAGAGGTGACATTGCTCGAGACTAACTGTACGTGTCCCAATCACCATTAGTAGTCAAACTTGGATCAAATCCATAGTCGTTGTGTTTTCCACGTGGAAGTGAAATTATCTGAAGTGTGTGAAAAATGTAAATGTACGATTGGTAGAAGTGTTTGTATGCTTCTTGTCGCTCAACCCATCTTACTTTCCATAAATCTGTAAGTGCCATCCGTTTAGTACTGTCAAATGCAAGACTTGTTTGGATGACGTTTTTCAACAAGGCTTCGCAATTTGGGCTGTTGTTAAAAAACGTGCATGTTTCTTTTAGTTTGTCACTCATATCACGCACATCGGGAAGTCTGCATGTATGAGTGACCACTAAGTTTAAAGCACGATTGCTGCAGTGTGTGTATACCGCCAAAGGGCATCTCGCAGAATACGCACTTGAACTCCTGTAAAAACGCCCGGCATAGATGGCATCTTATATTCTGTAGTGCAGAGGTCGGCGAACAGGGGTAAATTACCCCATTTTGGGTAACAAAAGGAATTCTGGGGGGGGGGGTACTGAAGACTCATATAGACTGCCAGAATCCACTAGATATAATACAAATCTGTCATGTGTACGTTTAAGCTTGGAATATTAGCAGTATTAGCACATTATTGAACCAGTTCCTTCCTGAAAATATACTTTTAAATTCAATATATATGTACATTTTTTATATACGTGCTATACAAAGACACCATACTCCTCTCCAATTTCCTTTATAATGACACGAATGGAAGTATTCTTACTGTAACAATTATCCTCTCTGTAGGCCAGGATTAACCATAATGGCGAACAGGGCACGTGCCTAAGGCACCAAGCGCTTGGGGGGCACCCAAAGTCCTCAAAAAAAAATGTTTATATCGTCCCCGTTAGCCCTTGTAATCGCCATGACATTAACATATCGCAAATGTAATATTGAATCACACATTATTTAACCTTGGTCCCACAACATGAAGGGTAAAACACGACCCACCCAGTTATTTTGCTATTTTTAAATAATTCTTTAAGTTATGTTTGTGCTAGGTTCGTGAATAATATGAACAAGTCGCTACTCATAACGACTGCATGTTAATGTACCTAGCTCGTTGACAAGGCTCGGGTATACTACAAAAACTAGAAGAGCAAATCGATTAAGAGCACAGAATATGTTTTGAGGCAAGCAGTTGTGTTTATTTGTACTATAGATGAGCATCGTCTGGGTTTTAGAGGGGCAAATGAAAATTTAGGAACATTACAAAATGGAAATTGTCTAGGGTTACTGTTATTAATTAATCAGTTAGTTCCATTTTTAGTATAACACATTGCGAAATAAGGAAATTCTGGAAAAGGAA
This sequence comes from Radix auricularia, assembly GCA_002072015.1. Classification (NCBI taxonomy): domain Eukaryota; kingdom Metazoa; phylum Mollusca; class Gastropoda; family Lymnaeidae; genus Radix; species Radix auricularia. The sequence goes on from MUZC01000290.1 coordinate 435,219, forward strand.
ATACTTTTTATATTTCCAAAAAACTATATGCATGCGAAAAACTGATTGAAATTATGTCCCAAAATAGTCCATGAGGTAAATGGTAATTGTAGATGAATTAACAGCTTCCGGTTATTTCACCTTGTCAGTACACGCACCACCTGATATTACACATATAGATCAGTTCATTGTTGCTAGACGCACTACCTGATATTACACATATAGATCAGTTCATTGTTGCTAGACGCACCACCCGATATTACACATATAGATCAGTTCATTGTTGCTAGACGCACCACCTGATATTACACATATAGATCAGTTTACCGTTGTTAGACGCACCACCTGATATTACAGATATAGATCAGTTCACCGTTGTTAGACGCACCACCTGATATTACACATATAGATCAGTTAAATGTTGTTAGACGCACCACCTGATATTACACATATAGATCAGTTCACCGTTGTTAGACACACCACCTGATATTACACATATAGATCAGTTCACCGTTGTTAGACGCAACACCTGATATTACACATATAGATCAGTTCACCGTTGTTAGACGCACCACCTGATATTACACATATAGATCAGTTCACCGTTGTTAGACACACCACCTGATATTACACATATAGATCAGTTCACCGTTGCTAGACACACCACCTGATATTACACATATAGATCAGCTCACCGTTGTTAGACGCACCACCTGATATTACACATATAGATCAGTTAAATGTTGTTCTTCAATATGCGGTAGATGGTGAGCCCTTGGGCACTCTTTTACTTTCTCGGAGATGCAAAGTCACATCGGTGAAGCAAGTATTGAAGTACTTAAAAGAATTTTGCAATACTGATTTTTCGAAATGCATCTAATATGTCTTGGTATTACAAGGGCATAAACACTTTTTTTAAAACAGGAAAATGAGTTTGCTACATACATACTCTGCCCATTCAATAGATCTGGTAGGCAGAAGTGTCGCTGACTCTTGTTAGGAGGCAAAAACTTCCTCCATACAAGTACAAATGACCTATACATTTTTCCCAGCTTCAACCAACAGATGGAGATTCATAGATGATGAATGAAACGCTGGTAAAGTCTGTTTACGATATCAGATGTGAAACACGTGATGAAGTTTCATCCTCAGATTATAAAACGTTAGAATGATTACAAAAAGACAAGTCACAGAAAAGGAAAACGAGTAGAGCAGCAGCAAATAATGCAAAAAAGATGCAAGAAATAGAATTTGCACTCATCCTTGTCTTTTGAGTAGATTTGATACAACATTTTCACAGGCTCGGTCAAGCTCTACAAAATGAACACGTGATCTTGAAAAACGTGTGCTGATTGGTATTCTTCACTAGCAGATCATTTTCATGAATCAAAGAATGAATCTGAAACATTTGAAGAAGCTGCTGAACAAATAACACCAAGCGTAGTCATCTTTGACCCTTAATCGTAAACGAAAGACAGTGATCATTGATGGTGACGACCCTGAGATATATCTGAATGCCAGAGACAAATTTCGTATATCTGATTTCTACGCCATTGTTAACAATTTTAAGTTGGAGATTAAGGTATATAATGTTATAGAAGTTCGATTTTCTTGTTAGGTCGATGTACCACTTACATCTCAATGTTGTGAAGAACTAATAAATGCTCATCCTGAAGATCTGAACAATAATTTGTATTCTGAATTACAAAAGTTCCACTTATATTTCTGCCACAAGTTTAGTGCATCAAAATCTTGAAAACAACACGTTCCGTTATCAGAATTATACAAAGTTATAGTTATTGACACTATCGAGTTTCTTTTTCAAAATGTAGAAATCGCCTTGAGCATACTATTAACATTAAATGGTTACGAACTGTACAACCGACCGCTCTTGAACTCAGTTAACTCGTACAAAAAACCCAAGTAGATTGACAATGAAACACGAATAACTTGATTTCTTATCTCTGCTGATGATTGAGGCAGACTTGTTGAACAACAAAATTAACATTGATAATATACTAAACAATTATGCCAGTAAAAAGAACTTTAAAATGTTAATGTGTGCTCTCTCTGACTTTCACATCTATTAAAAGAGTTACATTATTTTTGTCTATTATTTTCCCCAAATTAAACCTTATTGTAGGTTTTCTGTGAGTGAAAGAAGTACAAACAAATAGGTTAAAACTGTTTTTCTTTGTTAGTTTTTTTTTGTGTGTGCATAATATTGAACATACCAGCGGCAGTGGAGCATATAGAGATCCCGTGGAAGAAGGGGGCACTCATGTGGCTTTGTGCCTAGGGCACCAAGATGGCTTAATCCGGCCCTGCGTGTCGTTAATATTAAAAATTAACGCCTTAAAAACTGAGCTAATTGCCGTATGTCTGTTAATGTCAAGAAAATTTAACAGTATACTATGTCATTAAATGTTTACAGTATGAGGGACTGTTTTTAATACAAAAGTTTTTTAAACAATTGAAGAGGAAATGTTAATTTGTGCTCCTCTCGATTTTGCGATTTCAAATATTTATGTATTCAGTAGAGTTAATCAATACTTTGTTTGGGTCAATTATAATGGGAAAATTTATCATTCAATCTCGAATGACCGGGGTCGCTAGACCTATAACCGTTAGAGCTATTGCATTAAACTGTAAACGTATAAAATAAACATGGATGTATCGTGTCTTTTGACTTAAAATATCTGCACATAATCATTTCGGGTCATTTTTAGACACTGTTCGGGCTTCTAAAATCACCCGATGTGTCATAGGCTGAGGATTAGCCTCAGACACATTGGAAGGGGAGGGGCTTACAACGCTCCACAAAACCTCTAAATCGTGTGGACATCGAGGCTTCAGGGGTAACGTCAGCATAAAATTTTATATTTGGGTTAGCGGGCAAAAAACTTTACCGACCCCTGCTGTAGCGGGATCCCCAAATTTCTCAATAATCCCAAGATCTATTTGTTACAACAAAATGGCACACATTCGCAGAAGGGGGTTCGTTCCAACGTACGACCCCCTTCCCCTCCTGCGTAAGGCCATGGAGGGTGCGGGTCTTTTGCAAATATGTTAAGGATGTCCCAAGGACGTGCACAGGCCAAAAAAATTACCAAAGAAATTTACTGGATTTCTTGGGGAAAAAAAAAATGTATTTTTTTCAGTTTCTCGCCGATTATAACATCTATCAGGTTGAAACAGACGCCAAATGGTAGCTAATATTATTTAGAACAGTGTTGGAGAAGGAATTTTCGACAAATCTCTTTTCGTCCGACTCCTGTAATTTTAGCAGCAATTTGTAGTAAGTAATTGTCCTATTTCGTAGCAAAATTATTGATTTGAAATGACTTTTAATGTAATCTAGAATGATATTTAATGGGGTTTTCCCACTTTGTGAATACTTATGTTAGATTGTTGTGCGGTGTGCTTTATATTGATACATTCTTGGTGTGATGTAGCGTGAGGTGATATGACGTCATATTCTGTTTAGCTTTTAGAATTACTTATTAAATTATTTGAATTTACTTTAAATTTAATTTAGAAGGATTTCCCTTGAATAAAAAAATCGGAAATTCTTTGTTGGAAATTTCGTTAAAATACTTATTCGAGTTTATATTACATGTTTTTTTTCAAATTAAAGGGGCCCTTTGGGGTTTAAAAATTAAGATGAGAAACACTTCCCTGATGTTAGCGGTTGGATTCAAACTTTGAGACGCTCTTATTTGCCTTTCGAAATTAACTCCCTTCAACGCCCACTTTTGTGTTACATGAGAAATGACAGCCGCCCTTTTCTCACAAACATAGTGGTTCATTTTCCCCTCCTATAAATAAGACTATGCATCTCTGTATGTAGAATATTTACTTATAAGTTTACATCACTTCCTCTTCTGGCGGGGTTACCGTACCTGACTACACTACACGTCTGAGGACGCCCGAGATACACCCGGAATCCTTTGGCTCGTACGCAAACGGGAATTCTTTGGCTCGTACGCAAACGGGAATTCTTTGGCTCGTACGCACACACGAATTCTTTTGGCTATCGTCTGTCAATAGTGACCCGCAAAGAAAAGGTGGGGCTAAATACAACACACGGTACTTGGCCAACAGATCATCCGTCATGGTCTGTGGACGCATTAATCTTCTGCATAGAAGGAGCGTCTGTATATCTAAGATAAGTACTTGAGGCGTTTTGTTTGATCAGTATTCTGATATATTCTTTAATTGTTGATGCGATGTGATAGGTCGGACCTACTTTCGTTGTTAGGGTAAGTAACTCAAGGAGCACTCCAAGATTTTGAACGTCCTTCTTCCACGAAATAAACTTTGCAGTGGGTTAAAAAAAATGGCGCCCTTTCCTGTTGTTAATTTAAAAGATATTTTAACGTAATCAATTTACAACAAAGAATGGCACAATGGTGGATCAGTTCTCCAAATAAACCAGAGGCGTCACTACGGTTGGCGTCACCCTGTGTGGTAGCTCATGGTAACCATCCCAACCCCTAGTGACGCCTCTGGAATAAACCTTCATTTGATTTTTAATAAAAATACTTAAATGTTCTTTAAATAACAATTCGGCCATTATTGTAACCATTGGCATATATATTTACCTTAATTCAAGTTTAACACCATTTTTAAACGCAATTTCCCTTCGGCATTGCGTTCATACATTTGAAATGCCTGTGCACATGTGAGCTTGCACATACAACTCCTCCTGAATCATTCCAGATAGAGGGTTCCTTTCTTTTGCAAATATGCTAAGGAGGTCCCAAGGGTATAAAGAAATACCGAAAATGTTTACTGGATTTCCTGGGGGGAAAAACACGAAAAATATCAGTATTTTGTCAATTTCTCGTCAACCAAAACATCTATCGGGTTGAACTGAACTGAACTGTCCCTTACCCCGACGCTGGGTCGTTGGGGCACCATTTTGAGCAGCGCACTATCTCATGCCATGTGTCACGGTTCTGAGCTGCCTTCTGGGAATCGCTAAATGACAGGCCGGTCCACTCTTTGATATTGTCCTCCCAGCTCTTCCTTGGTCTGTCTCTTTTCCTTCTTCCCTGGACTGTGCCTTGCAATATCGTCTTTAAGAGACCTCCAGATCTTGTCACGTGTCCGTACCATCGTAATTTCCTCTTTCTAATTGAGGTGAGAAGGTCCTCGTAAGGGCCAATGACAGCACTTATTTTGTCGCGGACCGCTTCGTTCGTTATTGAAACAAACGATAATAATATTTAGAACAATGTTGGAGAATGAGTTTTTGAAAAATCTCTTTCGTTCGAGTCCCGTAATTTTTGCACCAATCTGTTAATAGCTAAATTGTTTTGTTTAGTTAAAAAATTATTGATTTCAAATGACTTTTAATGTTATCTAGAATGGTGGTTAAAAGGGTTTTCCCGCTTTGTGAATGCTTATGTTAGATTGTTGCGCGGTGCGCATTATACTGACACATTCTTGGTGTGATGTAGCTTGAGGGGATATGAAGTCATATTGCGTTTAGTTTTTGAAATAACTTAATTTGAATCGACTTTTAATATAGAAAAATCTATTCTTGAATGATTTCCTTTGACTAAAAAAATAGGAAATTTCTAGTTGGAAATTGCGTTTAAAAACTGATTCCCGTTTTTATTACTTGCTTTTTCATCTTTGTGACTTTCTTGAATCGGCATGATAAATCAACATAGATCTGATTTCGACCCACAACATCTTTCCGTCATCCACGTAGAACATGTTTATTCAATCTGCTTTGAACATGATTCTCCAAACAGCCAAGAGGCTGTCCATACATGACGTCACGCCAATTTTTACCCCCCCCCTCGTCATGAGCATGTTTCAAATAAGATTATTGTCATTTTAGTATGTCAATGTATTTATTGTAAGGCTGTATTTTAATATCGTAACACGCGTGAAACCATGTAAAATGTCAGGATATAAATTGTAAGAAATCGAATATTCAAATGGAAAATTTATTTAAATTATCATGTTTGACGTGACGTCACAATTCTTACCCCCCCTCCCTCTTATCACACATCGTTACAAATGTGTGCCCCCTCCCCCTTAGGTGCGTGACGTGATTTATGGACGGTCCCCAAGAACATATTTATTCAGTCCGCCCATGAACATGTTTCTCCAATCAGTTGAGAGCATGAAGTAACAGAAAGCGTAACACATATTTTCTAGCCCCCAAACAAAAATCTATGTATTTAAGAACAAAAAACCCTAAAAACCCTGATTGCAGATCACCATATTTTTTTGTGCAAACAGGAAAGGATATGAATTTTAAGTGTTTTGGCTTTCTGTAATTAGTATCTAGGTACTGACGTCTACAAATAAATCTTTTTCTTACTTCACATTCTCATACAACGATTATGTTTACTTTTACATCTTCATGAACCACTTATACATCAATAAACATCCCTATAGTATCACCATTATATCTCAATGTACATATTTATATAAGAATGTACAAGTGTTCTCAATAATATGGCGGTGCTCTGCAAACCTACTTGTCGCTAACAACACGAAGCAAAGGAAAGAGAGATGAACTATATTTTCTTGGTATTCCTACTACCCTGACAATGTCATCCGTACCCTGGTTTAGGAATCTCTGCTTCGAGTATAATCACTACGATCGAGGTCACGTGATAAGTGAAATGCCGATAAAAACAGACGATTCTTTCATTTGTTTAAAAGCCACAAAGTTACTACAGAGGTATTACCGTGGGGGGGAGGATGGGGTTGGTGAGGGGTGGAGGGTTTGGACTCATCTTGCTCACGTGATGTTGATTGCAAATAACGTTTGAGGGACTTTTTCCCCCCCACCCGTTTTGATCAGGTCTCATAACGTCAATAGTCGCAGGACAGACCAACCTGTTCGTATGTTTGTGGTGTTCATTTAGGTATTGGATTACATGGAACTTTTTTTTAACGTACTATTCGCTATTACATTACTCGTTGATTTCATTGCGTTGTGTGTATGTGTATGTGTGTTACTTAGATAAATCTTTGTTGAACTCTTCAGATTGACAACCGCGGTAAATCTAAGTTTTATTCAATTAGTTTCTTTGCCCCCAGTAAACTACTTTCAAGTTCTACTCATGAATATAGCAGCTGGACTCATTTACTCAAGACCATTCATACATTTTTAGTTTTATACATTGTTAGTGTTATACATTGTTAGTGTTATACATTGTTAGTGTTATACATTGTTAGTGTTATACATTGTTAATTTTATACATTGTTAGTGTTATACATTGTTAGTTTTATACATTGTTAGTGTTATACATTGTTAGTTTTATACATTGTTAGTGTTATATTAGTGTTATACATTGTTAGTTTTATACATTGTTAGTGTTATACATTGTTAGTTTTATACATTGTTAGTGTTATACATTGTTAATGTTATACATTGTTAATATTTTACATTGTTAATTTTATAAATCGATATTATAATATATATTTTAAAAAATCAGATAGATATTAATATATAAGTCTGCTCTATGTTGTCCAATTAGACTTGTGAGTCTGTGCCTGAGTCTAAGTCTAATTCTGAATCTGAGTCTGTGTCTGAAGGTCCCAACAAAAGTTTCGTTCCAATGACGTCTTACAAAGTGACGTCCAACTTAAGTTATGCACAAAGAATGGGACTTAATATGTTATGTGTGACAGTTTGGGAAGTTTTAAATACAATAATCGTATCAGTAAAAGTCTGCTTGTCTGAGGATTCTTTATATTAGAGCCCAGTACCAAAAAAGGCATTTGACATTAACTTTCAAAACGTTAACCTCATTCAATTCTTGAATCGAGTCTAATTTCTGGGACTCACTTCATAAAAACTTTATATCTTATCCTTTTTCATCTGTTACAGACGCTCCTTCTATACACGATATTATTGCTTCTTACCTTTATCTATGGTTTGCGTCTAGTCCTGCATTATTATTGGAGTTATTTAAATGTTGATAAAGTGTTGGTTTTCCTGGTTTCTTCAGGCAACCCATTCCACACTTGAATTCCGGACAGGAAGAAATATAATTTGTAATTGTTTGTTCTTGCACAGAAAATAAGAAATGTGCTTTTATCCTTACTAGATGCCCGCAGCGTAGCATACGCCGCAGAGCTGCTCATAAATATTGCAAAGAAGGGGGGTTAACAGATACAAACTATACATCACGAAGAAATCAGAGCAAAGCGAATGAACCTTGAGGGCGGGGATAACTGCCGACGCATTGTTGTTCTGGAAACATGTGCTCTGTGTTTAGCTACTTGTCACCCCCCACATTGCAACACCCTAGTTTGCCAAACATAAACTAATACCCGACCCGCGTCGTAACATACGCCGCTAATGATTCATTGACGGGTGAAGAATTCCTAAAAAACACAGTTGTCCTAATGGGGTGGGTTTGGGCAAACGACTGTGAGGGAATGAAAAGAATGTACTCTGGCGAGCGCAACATACAATTGTTGTATACAACAAAAGTAATTGTTGAGGAGAGTGCGTGATTACTTTTCTGTCACTGAGCACTGAGCACAACGGAGAGCACGAAGTTATTATGCCAATGTCGAGAAACAAAGCTTACAGCCGTGTTGCGGAGTTATGCAGGGTTGCCAACTCAATAAAAGAATATTTACTGACAAATATACGTCTCTCAACAAAATTTACGGACAAAAAAAAATTACGGACACTTTTAATATAAAATAATGACCTTAAAACGAACGAATATGGAGCATAATCCAAGCATTGTAGCTAAAAAATGTAAAGTATATATATGAGCATGTCTCTATTACCATGCTCATATTCTATAACTATACCGTTATGGTATGACATTCATCATCATTGACAGTGTTTAATTCCTCCTGCTTATGATCATACATCAAAACAAGTACACTGTCGATCATTGGGGGAGTAATTTTTCCCGTCCATTTCTCAGTCAACTTTCCAACATTGGAGTCGAAAATGTGTATCTCAAGTTGGTTTTCAATAAGCTAACAGCAGAATAAAAAAAACCCCGTAAAAAACAAGATTTTCACTATAGTCTAAATCCTTTATATACGAGACATAACTATAAGGATGTTCATTATAATACGCAGGGCAAAACAATCCGAAAATACAAAATTGTTGAACATATTTCGCACAACACTCTATCTCAAAAAATTAACATGATATAAAGAGATAAATAAAATAATTTTAAAATTCAATAATTAAATTAGAATCTACAGTCCATTCGATCGATATGAAATTTTGATACATCATTTTGATCATTGGCATGAGTCTGTCTGCAAAATTTCAGCTCGCTAGCTTACGAGAAAGTGGTTTAAAAATCGATCCAAAGTTTTTTCGCAAAGGTCGCAAGGTAGGTTGGTCGCACGGCTCAGACACCACACGTTAATATAAAGGATTTTTTTTAAAAAAACGAGTTCTAGTTTTGCTGTTTCGTGTGCAAGCGCCAGCATTGTTTGTGCAAACTACGAAAGTAGCGGAAATCTGTACTCTTTGTTTTTGAAATTTCTAGTCATTTGTCCAATTTGATGCCAGAAAGCACTATAACTTCAGTCGGCCTTGACGTTGCTTAAATCCGCAACTTGGTAATTAATAAACTCGGCCTTTAAACAATCAAAATCTGCTGGAAACACAATTTTTGGAAAAAGCTGGACCAGTTCCCAAATTTCCGACTGTTCCACCGATATTCTGTTAGTGGGTTTTAGTACTGACATGAGCTTCAGCCCTCTGTTGTTAATAGGCATTCTTTTCTTAATTGCACCTACTGCATTGTTATAAAATGCAAGAACAGCAACATAAACTTTTTTCAACAGTCGATGGATCATCTACTTCTTACAGCTGTAGTTTAGTTTGATTCTCTCCGGCATCCTTCCGTCTCGCGAGACGATGGTGCATCACCGTTGGGTTGGGTTGCATTTCCTCGAGTGACTGTGCAGTCCTATCCTTGAGTGACAGTCTTTGCCACAGTTTTTACACACGAGTTCTGTGCTTCCAAATGTTTTGGCCTTTCTCCTAGCTCTTCTGTCTGCAGCCTCCTCCATTCTTCGCTCCTCGGCTACTATGACGCCCTCTTTGACAACTGTGCGCCACGTAGATCGGTCTTCTGCCTTACACTCCCAGTCACTTGTATGTATTTTGGCTGCTTTCATGTCCCTTTGACAGACATCTTTAAATCGCAAGCGTGGGCGACCTGTTTTCCTCTTTCCTGAAGCAAGTTCACCATATAGGAGATCCTTCGGGATGCGGCCGGGGCTCATTCTTTTGACATGTCCTAGCCACCTCAGGCGTCTTTCACTAAGAATTGAGAACATGCTTTGGGTATTGGCACGCGTTAGTACCTCACTATTAGGCACTTTTTCTTGCCATTTAATACCAAGGATGTGGCGCTAGCATCTCAAATGGAAGCTGTTAAGCTTACGCTCTTGTGATGTATAAGTGGTCCATGTCTCGCTCCCATATAGTAGTGTACTGATGACACTGGCTCGATAGACGCACAGTTTGGTTTTCTCCGTTAGCTTGGTGTTTTGCGAGACCCGCTTATTTAGTTTAGCCATTGTTGCGGCTGCCTTGCCAATTCTGCTGTTTATTTCTTCTTCAATGGACAGTGTATTGGAGACCTTGGATCCCAAGTAGGTGAAGCTGTCCACAACCTCCAAGTTTTCATTATCGATATTTATGGTAGGAGGAGGTCGAGTGTCTTGGGCCATGATGTTTGTCTTTTTCAAGCTGATTTGCAGACCAAATTCTTTGCAGGCATTGGAGAAGCTTGACACGAGTTGTTGCAAACCAGATTCTGTATGTGCTGTTAGTGCCGCATCATCCGCAAATAGTAGCTCTCGAATTAGGACATCCGTCGTTTTGGTCTTGGCTCGGAGGCGGGCAGTGTTGAAAAGTCCTCCATCAGCTCTGGTATGTAACCAGATTCCCTCACTGCTATCCTTGAATGCGTATCGAAGAAGTACAGAGAAGAATATTGCGAAGAGTGTTGGTGCGAGTACACAACCTTGTTTAACTCCGCTGCTGACAGGGAAGGCCTCTGACTTAGCTCCATCGAACTGTACTGTGCCAAGCATATTTTCATGGAACTGTCTGATGATGGCAAGTAGGTGAGGGGGACATCCAATTTTTGCCAGTATTTGGAATAGCCCGTTGCGACTGACTAAGTCGAAGGCTTTTGTAAGGTCCACAAATGCAATGTATAGTGGCATCTGCTGCTCTCTGCATTTTTCCTGGAGCTGTCGTATGGAGAACACCATGTCTATGGTAGACCGACCGGACCGGAAACCACACTGAGATTCTGGATAGACGCGGGATGCTAGGCTTTGTAAACGTTTTAGTATAACGCGGGCAAAGGTCTTTCCTACAATACTAAGGAGTGAAATGCCGCGATAATTATTGCAATCACTCCTATCACCTTTGTTTTTATATAGTGTCACTATATTTGCATCCTTTAGGTCTTGGGGGATNGGAGGCGGGCAGTGTTGAAAAGTCCTCCATCAGCTCTGGTATGTAACCAGATTCCCTCACTGCTATCCTTGAATGCGTATCGAAGAAGTACAGAGAAGAATATTGCGAAGAGTGTTGGTGCGAGTACACAACCTTGTTTAACTCCGCTGCTGACAGGGAAGGCCTCTGACTTAGCTCCATCGAACTGTACTGTGCCAAGCATATTTTCATGGAACTGTCTGATGATGGCAAGTAGGTGAGGGGGACATCCAATTTTTGCCAGTATTTGGAATAGCCCGTTGCGACTGACTAAGTCGAGGGCTTTTGTAAGGTCCACAAATGCAATGTATAGTGGCATCTGCTGCTCTCTGCATTTTTCCTGGAGCTGTCGTATGGAGAACACCATGTCTATGGTAGACCGACCGGACCGGAAACCACACTGAGATTCTGGATAGACGCGGGATGCTAGGCTTTGTAAACGTTTTAGTATAACGCGGGCAAAGGTCTTTCCTACAATACTAAGGAGTGAAATGCCGCGATAATTATTGCAATCACTCCTGTCACCTTTGTTTTTATATAGTGTCACTATATTTGCATCCTTTAGGTCTTGGGGGATGTAGCCCTGTTCCCAGCAGAGGGACAGAATCTCGTGCAATGGTTGGAGTAAAGCTGTCTTGCCACTCTTTAGAACCTCTGTTGGTATTCCATCATTCCCAGGCGCTTTTCCACAAGCTAGACTGTCAATTGCTTTTCTCAGCTCTTCCTGTGTGGGCACGACATCAAGTTCTTCCATGAGTGGCATATCTGGGATGTCATCTAGAGCGGTGCTGGAGACTGTGGTAACTGTTGAGTACAATTCCAGATAATGCTCAACCCACCGTTTTAGCTGTGCTGCCTGGTCTTGAATGATTTCTCCATTTTTGGACTTTAGGGGAGCAGCTTTTGACGTCCAGGGGCCCGTTGCCTTTTTGAGTTTAGTTTGATTACCAATTAATAATTTATCGCGTGATTTACAGTTTGAACTTTCCAGCTGTCAAGAAAGCTCTTACAGCTAATTAATAGAGCGCGGGATGCCACTAAAATAATTTAAACATTACAATTTAAATAAAGAAAATAGATATCACATACATGATTTTTCTGAATTTTTAAACGTTGATATTCCACGTTTTGTCATTTTTATGGACGTCTTAATTTTTTTACAGAATTTTACGGACATGCAATTTTCCGACAAATCTTTACGGACTGTTCGCAAATTTATGGACGGTTGGCAACCCTGAAGTCATGTTCGAAAAGAAAGTGGGAAATGAACGGGCACAAACACGAATATTTTAAGGAAGTAATGTCTTAGCTGGGCATTATACCTGCGACCTCCGCGTGTAAGGCGAATGTAATAACCACTACACTACGAAATACATGTTATTTTGATGTTCAGAAAGAACATAGTAATTGACTTCAATTCAACATCGATGACCCCCTACGCTGTGCACTAACTTTTCTTGCAATCTGATTGATCGGTGGGGTCAGACAGCCTGCTACTTGGTGTCCGGTATGGTTGGGCCATGATAAGAATTATATACATAGATAGATAGATGTCTATCTGATAGTTGTATTAAGTTATCTTTTTATTGTATTTCAAAATTAGAAGTAATCGCTTTATGTATAATTACTACTCTACTCTTGGTTCTTCTATATATCCTCTAGTAATTCAAGGTTTAAGGATTTAATGCTTTAATTAATGGTGTTATTATGGTCAGTTTTGAATATTCTCCTGTAATACGTCTGGCAGCTCTAGTTGTTCTAGTTTATCAATGTTTTCTTTGGTGAATTGGTCCCATACAGAATATGCATATTCTAGTACAGGTCTCACAAAAGTGAGGTAGCATTTTAGTATTTTGACATGATATCAATGACTGACCTACGATTCCTTTTATTTGGGGGGTACAGGCCACCACTTTGAGAAAAACTGATTTATAGCACTCCTGGTATGTCCTTTATAACACTCCTTGAATATCCTTTATAACACTCCTTGTATGTCCTCTATAACACTCCTAATATGTCCTTTATAACACTCCTTGTATGACCTTTATAACACTCATTGTATGTCCTTTATATTTATGTTAGTGCCGCATCATCTGCAAATAGTAGCTCTCGAATTAGGACATCCGTCGTTTTGGTCTGGCTCGGAGGCGGGAAGTGTTGAATAGTCCTCCATCAGCTCTGGTGTGTAACCAGATTCCCTCACTGCTATCCTTAATGCGTATCGAAGAAGTACAGAAAAGAATATTGCGAAGAGTGTTGGTGCGAGTACACAACCTTGTTTAACTCCACTGCTGACTGGAAAGGCCTCTGACTTAGCTCCATCGAACTGCGCTGTGCCAAGCATATTTTCATGGAACTGTCTGATGATGGCAAGTAGGTGAGGGGGACAGCCGATTTTTGCCAGTATTTGGAATAGCCCATTGCGACTGACGAAGTCGAAGGCTTTTGTAAGGTCCACAAAGGCAATGTATAGTGGCATCTGCTGCTCTCTGCATTTTTCCTGGAGCTGTCGTATGGAGAACACCATGTCTATGGTAGACCGACCGGACCGGAAACCGCACTGAGATTCTGGATAGACACGGGATGCTAGGCTTTGTAAACGTGTTAGTATAACACGGGCAAAGGCCTTTCCTACAATACTAAGGAGTGAAATGCCGAGATAATTATCAGTACACTACTATATGGGAGCGAGACATGGACCACTTTGCATCACAAGAGTGCAAGCTTAACAGCTTCCATTTGAGATGCTTGCGTCGTATCCTTGGTATTAAATTGCAAGACAAAGTGCCTAATAGTGAGGTCCTAACGCGTGCCAATACCCAAAGCTTGTTCTCAATTCTTAGTGAAAGACGCCTGAGGTGGCTAGGACATGTCAAAAGAATGAGCCCCGGCCGCATCTCGAAGGACCTCCTATATGGTGAACTTGCTTCAGGAAAGAGGAAAACAGGTCGCCCACGCTTGTGATTTAAAGATGTCTGTTAAAGGGACATGAAAGCAGCCAAAATACATACAAGTGACTGGGAGTGTAAGGCAGAAGACCGATCTACTTGGCGCACAGTTGTCAAAGAGGGCGTCATAGTAGCCGATGAGCGAAGAATGGAGGAGGCTGCAGACAGAAGAGCTAGGAGAAAGGCCAAAACATTTGGAAGAACAGAACTCGTGTGTAAAAACTTTGGTAAAGACTGTCACTCAAGGATAGGACTGCACAGCCACTCGAGAAAATGCAACCCAACCCAACGGTGATGCACCATCGTCTCGCGAGACGGAAGGATGCCGATAAGATGTCCTTTATAACACTCCTTGTATGTCCTTTATAACACTCCTGGTATGTCCTTTATAACACTCCTGGTATGTCCTTTATAACACTGGTGGTATGTACTTTATAACACTCCTTGTATGTCCTTTATAACACTCCTGGTATGTCCTTTATAACACTCCTGGTATGTCCTTTTTAACACTGGTGGTATGTTCTTTTTAACACTGGTGGTATGTCCTTTATAACACTCATTGTATTAACTTTATAAAACTCCTGGTACGTCCTTTATAGTGCATGTTTGCCGCAGGAAACGTTTATCCTTTTTATGTGCTGGGTCTATGGAAGACATTTACGAAGGTTCTAACTTTTTTTCTTTGATTCAGTGTATGAAAATATTAGTTAATCCTTTAAACCCTTACGTTTTTTCCTTTTGTTCTTGTCAAGTAACAGTCACCAGGTACCAACAGCGCCATGTGGTCAGTATTCCTACTCTCAGCTCTGCTAGTGACGGTCATCGCGGGTCCACTGCCCAATACCTACATTGGATCTGATGGACAGACCTACTACTACTCACCGCTGTATTGTAAGAGGTATAGTAATGTCCCTTTCACCTCACACCTGTATTGTAAGAGGTATAATAATGTCCCTTTCACCTCACATCTGTATTGTAAGAGGTTTAGTAATGTCACTTTCACCTCATACTGTATTGTTAGAGGTATAGTAAGGTCGTTTTCACCTCACCACTTGAATAGTAAGAAGTATAGTAATGTCACCTTTACCTCACACCTATATCGTAAGAGGTATAGTATGTCACTTTCACCTCGCACCTGTATTTTAAGAGGTATAGTAATGTGTCTTTCACTTCACCACTTGAATGGTAAGAAGTATAGAATTAAGTCACTTGACTGCTCAATGTTTGCTCATGTCTCATATTACTTATAACAAGAACTTTGTCACTTGTTGATGCTTTCATGTAAGTGTGTTTCTCTATCAACATTCACATAGAATTCAAAGTAACGGTCAACACGAGTCTAAGAGAATACAATTCGATAAATTTCGACAATGCTAAAATTAAAATTTATTTAAATTTGACTACGGTGAAAAAAGAAACATAAAAAACAAGCCAAATTTAATATCTAATTCTTGTTCCAATGGAGTTTCCAATTTCTTTTCAAATTCCTCTTCCGTTAGTATTACATTTAAAGTTTAAAGATTTCCTCTCTTTCCGAAATTCCAACACTCTTCTAATAACTAAATTCATAAAGACGTCTCTTCTATTTCACACGACAGTGGCAGCATCTACTCCGCCTATCTCGAGAGTTACAGGAGCACGTTCACAACTCGTACCACCACAGATTGCTGCTTTTTGGCCGACACGAGGAATGATTGCTGCGAAGCTGGTAGGTCAAAATTTTCTCTCTACCACCCCCCTCTTTCTCTCTCTCTCTCTCTCTCTCTCTCTCTCTCTCTCTCTCTCTCTCTCTCTCACACACACACACACACACATACACACACAAGCGCATGCACGCACACACACATACACGCAAGCATGCATACACATACGAAAGAAAATTAGGTTGAGGTAAAAAACAACTGAATTTAGAGTCTTGGATTTAAGTCCTGTGGAATTGTTGGACATTACCTAGACCTTATAATTCTGTCAATGGTCCCGTGGACCTGCTGGACATCACCTAGACTTTATAATTCTATCAATCAAAAAAAGGAATTTGCACTACTTTCTACATCTTCTACACATCAGTTATTTTTGTGGTTCGTTATATATTCCAGACAATTGGTTCTCATTGCAAAGACTTGAACTGTGATTAAAACTCATATTTTAAAAGTCTTTTGGTGGTGGAACTTTGAGGAGGGTGGGAGTAGTGGAGGGAACAGCCGGAGCCAAGTAAGGTCGCATTGTATGCCAGCAGGTGGATTATTTTTATATGTGGAAGTGGATGACCTATTCGCGTAGTTTCAGGAATGTGCCTCTATAACTTTCTAGGTCAGTTACTAATATATTAATTTTGTCAGAGGAAACAATGAATTTAATTTTTTAAATTAAAAACACGTAAAAAAACAGAACTAGTTTTTGACTATAAATTCTTTAAATACGATTATAGCTATAAAGATGTTCATTGTAATACGCAGGGCAAAACAATTCGAAAATACAAAATTCTAGTTAGATCTATGTCTCGTTAAACATGTTTTATGCCCACCGATCGTGAATATATTTTAAAAAAGTATTGTCAATATAGATCTAATGCGCACCTTTTTGCGCGACAGAAAAGGTTTTTGAACATAATACGCACCACGACACTCTATCTCAAAAATTAACATGATACATAGAGATAAATAAAATAATGTTAAAATTCAATAATTCAATTACAGTACATTCGATCGATCTGAAACTTTAATACATCATTTTTTATTATCGGCACGAGTCTGCATACAAAATTTCAGCTTGCTAGCTAATTAAGAAGTAGGTTAAAAATCGATCCAACGTTTTTTCGGCAAGCAAGGACTCAGGCCTCACAAGTTAATATAAAGGATTTAATAATGGCACAGAGAGAATGTCAGAAAAATTCAGGTATTTGTAACTGTTGTTTTACATCTTCCTCTTCGCATCTCTAAATTGATAATGTTTTTCTCTGTGACTTTTTCAGAAATTCCGAACGGATTTGAGTGTAGATGCAGCCCGAAACTAACGTGTGGTCTTCCAACTACGACTACCTCAACAACTGAACTGCCAGCAACAACAACAACAACAAAAATAATCTCTTCAACTTCCACAGAGAAAGTGACTGCGCCACCATTGGCCCCTCCAACTTCAGCAGCATCTACAAGTACAGCCAAACCAACTACAGCAGCACAAACATCTATGGCAGCACCGACAACAACAGTCGCACCAACAACAAGTACAGCTAAACCAACTACAGCAATACTAACATCTACTGCCGCACCAACAACAGCAGCACCAACAAGTACAGTTAAACCAACTACAGCAATACCAATATCTACTGCCGCACCAACAACTGCAGCAGCACCTACAACAAGTACAGTTAAACCAACTACAGCAGCACCAACATCTACTGCCGCACCAACAACTACAGCAGCATTAACAAGTACAACTAAACCAACTACAGCAATACCTACATCTATTGCCGCACCAACAACAACAGTCGCACCAACAACAAGTACAGTTAAACCAACTACAGCAGCACCAACATCTACTGCCGCACCAACAACTACAGCAGCATCAACAACAAGTACAGCTAAACCAACTACAGCTGCACCAACAACTACTGCCACACTAACAACTACAGCCGCACCATCAACAACAGTCGCAGCAACAACAAGTACAGCTAAACCAATCACAGCAGCACCAACAACAACAGCCGCACCAACTACAGCAGCACCAACATCTACTGCAGCACCAACAACAAAATTCGCACCAACAAGTACAGCTGTACCAACAACAAGTACAGTTAAACCAATTACCGCAGCACCAACAACAACAGTCGCGCTAACAACTAATACAGTTAAACCAACTACAGCAGTGCCAACATCCACTGCCGCACCTACATCTACTGCCGCACCAACAACTTCAGCTGCACCAACAAGTACAGCTAAACCAACTACAGCAGTACCAACATCCACTGCAGCACCTATATCTACTGCCGCACCAACAACTTCAGCTGCACCAACAAGTACAGCTAAACCAACTACAGCAGTACAAACATCCACTGCAGCACCTACATCTACTGCCGCACCAACAACTTCAGCTGCACCAACAAGTACAGCTAAACCAACTACAGCAGCACTAACATCCACTGCAGCACCAACAACTTCAGCTGCACCAATAAGTACAGCTAAACCAACGACAGCAGCACCAGCAACTTTTACCGCACCTTCATCTACTGCCGCACCAACAACTTCAGCTGCACCAACAAGTACAGCTAAACCAACGACAGCAGCACCAGCATCTACTGCCGCACAAACTACAAGTACATTTAAACCGACTTCAGCGATATCAACAACTCCTGCAGCATCAACCACAACACCAGTTCCTAGCACAGTTTTATCCAGCAACACA
Organism: Radix auricularia; assembly: GCA_002072015.1. Lineage (NCBI taxonomy): Eukaryota > Metazoa > Mollusca > Gastropoda > Lymnaeidae > Radix > Radix auricularia. The sequence goes on from MUZC01000290.1 coordinate 454,026, forward strand.
CCTGCTGTGACAACACCTTTCATTTCACGTAAGCCTTTATTTATTTATAAACCGTTATTTTAGAGTTAATTCTTGTTACATCATATTAATCATTTCAGCATGGAGTTTTCATCCTTTGTTCTATTCCCAACGTTCTCTCCCCCTCTCCACCCTCGCTTCCTTTGCTATTATTCAATAGTTTCAGTTAAAGTGACTTTATGGTCACGCCTCTCACTGAATGATGTTTAAAATCTGTGGAACGTTTGTTTCGTTAAACAGGAGACATGTCTTAAAAAATTATTGTATTGAGGCAGCGCACTCAACTAGCATACCGATGGTCACGGGTTCGAATCCATGTGAAGGATTTGTTCCCAGTGCCTAGGGCGTCCCTGAGTCACCCAGCTCCGAATGGGTACCTAGTAAACACCAACACTTTTTAGGCGGTTGGGCAATGCGTTGAACCCTCATAGCCGTGGCCTGTGAACGCTCCATCATTTGCCAACAGATCATCCAGGATGGTCTGCGGCCCTAATTATCTTCTGTATAGAAAGAGCGTCTGTATAGATAAGATAAGATAATGAATATTTAATTATAATTATTGCCGTCCTCCAAAACTTTGTTAGCTGTGTTTCATTGAGCCCATATCTTTCCTGTTATATTATACTGAGCCTTCAATCTAACTCAAAGGGAGGCAACCAGCGGCCATGGAGCTACATGGGATTCATTGAAGTAATAGTTGTGTCTCTTGTTCTATATAAACCTTTGAAGTTAACTCACGCAGCTCTCAAAATAAACAAATTAGTTGATGCTCACAGCAAAATAATAATAATTATTAAATCATTATAGAAATTATCACAAGGTGTTACTAACTGTGAGGACCCCTGCTTTAAATTAATAAGAAACAAATTGATCCAACTGGATGGTTTCATCGGTATGGTATGCATGTGTAAATTTACAATATAATTGCTGCCTCTAATTGATACAATTGCTAGCGGTGGTTTGCCGGTTTGCTTTGCAAAAAAAAAAAACATAGGGACATGTTGGCTAGAATAAAAGTAGATAATGTAGGCAGAAATAAACGTAGATATCTGTAGGCTGAAATAAAGTAGATAACCGTAGGCAGATATAAACGTAAATATCTGTAGGCAGAAATAAACGTAGAAATCTGTAGGCAGAAATAAACGTAAATATCTGTAGACAGTAATAAACGTAGATATCTGTAGGCAGAAATAAGCGTAGATATCTGTACGCAGAAATAAGCGTAGATATCTGTAGGCAGAAATAAGCGTAGATATAATAAGCGTAGATATCTGTACGCAGAAATAAGCGTAGATATCTGTAGGCAGAAATAAGCGTAGATATCTGTAGGCAGAAATAAACGTAGATATCTGTAGGCAGAAATAAACGTATATATCTTTAGACAGTAATAAAAGTAGATATCTATAGGCAGAAATAAACGTAAATATCTGTAGACTGTAATAAACGTAGATATCTATAGGCAGAAATAAACGTAAATATCTGTAATCAGAAATAAACGTAGAATGGTTGAATGTGTATGGGAATACTCTCATGTTTAAAGAAATAATTGTTTGTTTCTTATCACAATTATAAATAACCCAACCGTTGGCTTGGTTTAAATTGGGACCATCATAATTTAATACGTATTTTTTCTAATTTAAAAATGTACTCGAGTGTTTTAAAATTTTATTTTATGATTTATTATTCTATTATCACACATGTTTCTCATTATTGTATTGTCATCACTCGTTTCTCGGTATTCCATTACCACACATTTGTCTTTAAAGTGTGCCAGGTCTCTGCACGCATCCTCAACGGCGCCCGTGTGGTTGACGACTGCATCTTCTCGGGCATCACCAACATCACCTGGCAAGGGAGCGTCGTCTGCAACGCCGTCCTGGCCACGGCCACCGTCAACGGCACCTACAAGTCCAGCTTCTTGACGGCCGCCAGCTGCAAGTCGACTGTCACGGGTCTGATCTCAAAGGGCATGATGTAAGTTTTAAATAATTCACTACCACAGATTTTTTTACCTTTAAATTGCAAATACATTTCTTTGACCCAAATATCACTGTGTTTATTTGTTGATGAAAGTGCAACAAAAATAAATGAATAATCAATGTAAACAAGCAGAAATTATTATAAAATTACTCCCCCACCCCCATAAAAAGTTTAAATTAAAAAAAAAATCAAAGCATACTGGAAGCAAAGATACAAGCCGTAGCCTGAGTGAAACTTTCGTTAATGCAGACATGGAACTAAATAATTATCTCTCCTTGGAGTCAAACACAGCACAAGCAGGTAGGTAGATCTGTCATCTCTAGCAGGTGGGTAGATCTACCACCTCTAAGAGGTAGATAGCTCTGTCATTTCTAGCAGGTTTTTAGCCCTACCATCTTCAACAGGTTGATAGCCTTACCATCTCTAGCAGGTTTTTATCCCTACCATCTCTAACAGGTTGGCAACCCTACCATATCTAGCAGGTGGGTTGCCCTACCATCTCTACCAGGTGGGTTGCTCTATCGTCTCTAGCAGGTGGGTTGCCCTATCATCTCTAGCAGGTGGGTTGCCCTATCATCTCTAGCAGGTGGGTTGCCCTAGCATTTCTAGCCGGTGGGTTGCCCTATCATCTCTAGCAGGTGGGTTGCCCTATCATCTCTAGCAGGTGGGTTGACCTATCATCTCTAGCAGGTGGAAGGCCCTATAACCTCTAGCAGATGGGTTGCCCTACCAACTCTAACAGGTGGGTTGCCCTACAATCTCTAGTAGGTGGGTTGCCCTATCATGTCTAGCAGGTGGGTTGCCCTACCAACTCTTGCAGGTGGGAGTGACCTATCATCTCTAACAGGTGGGTTGCCTTGATAATGATAATAATGATGAGATTGACTTGCGCTGCGAGAAGGGGTCTAAAGTGCCGCAACAGTCTACCTCACTCTTTCACCCAAAGCCATCTGGTCTAGCAGCAAGACGTTGTCGAGACGGCTGGGGATGGGTGCAGTGGATGACCAGGACGTCCTATGTGTCTCGCCATGCTCGGAGCATTCCACAATGCTTTGCTCTGAATCACCTCTTGCCCGCTGGCTTATAGAAGACCCAGCGCCCATGCAGCTGAAAACATTCTTCATATGCTGGCGAGGCGAATCCCACTTCACCGAGGTAAGCCGAGGTTTGTATCACATCGGTTACCCTCACCTGGTTTAGCCGGTCAGTCGAGACGGTTTACCGGGGTGTGGCCGCTGTGCATGCTACAGCTACTTGGGGCAAAGGTCAGAGCTGGGTGCAAGGTGGGGACCAAAGGCGGTGAGTGGTGAATTACCCCAAAAGGACAAAAGGAGTACGACTGCTCCCCATTCAGAGGTGCTACCCCTCCCATAGACACCCCATACGCCCTACGTCATACAATAGCGTCACTGGTCGTAGGTTCATAGCACACATATATTCCGAAATTCTTCAAATTAAAGTAAATTCTAAGCATATGACATTAGGTACTAGTACTTTCTACGCATCTCATGTTGGAAATGTTATTATGTCTTTGAAATAGTTATAAGTATCTTTGTTTGATTGTAATGTTAAACATCAGGTGATTAAAAAGTAATATGTATTGTGATAAATAACTGTTCTCATGTATACTTGTATTGGAATTATCATTTCAGCCCTGATATTCAAATAGGGACGCAGAGACTGCCAGTGGTCTCGCCAATATTTAACTTCTATGACGGTAAGGATACTGTCAATAACTCTACCATTAATTTCATTTTCATGCCGGACAAGTTGAGAAAACGTTAGAAATTAATAAAACATGAAAAAAATAATTCATTTAAAGGATTGTTTTATATTTGTGTTAAGTTTATTTAATCCAAGCAAAGAGCAAAAACAAAACAAGAATGAAACGATCAAAACATAGATTAGTAAATTACATCAAACGAAACGAGCATTTTATCACGAAGAAATTTTTAAAATAAAAACGTATAATTTAGAAATCAAACTGAATTCTGCGTTGGCATTAATCATTTCAACTGGACAAAAAATGCATATTCTTTATTTCTCAGTCTGGGAAAAACATGTTAGACAAGAAGGTTAACAGAAAGAATTTTCAAAGGGAGAGCACAATGGTGTCAGAAGGGAGATAACCAACGAATTTCTTTGAAAACTATCTGTGAATTATTACTGTATACCTAAATAAAACGATATACTTTTAATTTGTGATAGAAAGTGACGTTGTTATAATTTTCAATTTTTGAATAATTAGTATATCTTCGCCCTATCTCATGATAGCTAAACTATTTACTTGTGTTATATTAGTGTAAGTGATAGATATACAAAAAGTTACTGTCAGCGTTATGCTACATTTGAAATTTTCTTGGATCGCATGTCTACCCTATATATTAAAAATAAACAACAACATTTAAAGTAACTAAACGTGTAAGATATTTAATAATATAAACAGAAAAAGACCAGTCACTAACGATGTGAATGGTCAAAATTTGGTAAATGTACCTCTTGAATTAGTGAAGACAGATTTCAACTTTCTCTTTACCAGGTCCCAATGACGTGTCCTTCATTGACCCAAATCCCACCTACGCCTCCACGACTTCCGCCCTCGGACCGTGTCAGAAAATGGCGTGTCCCTACAATGACGTCACCATGTCTGGGAAGGTCAACTTTGGTGACTGTAAGATCGTCAGTTGGGGAAGCTCCAATTCGTGTGAGTTTCAAACCAAACATAAAAGGAGTAAACTATTTTAACACTTGATAATTACATATGTAAGGATGTCGCTGGCTTATAATGTTTATAATTCACTTTTAGCTCTGGCCAGATAGTTTAACAACAGTTCTTTGCAGAAACCACACACATGAATTAAGAAAAATAATTCATTACATTAAAACAAGGAATAAAAATGTGTATGTATATACCCTATCTGAGAGCAGAGTGCCGAAATGACGACATTATACCTTAGCTGTTAGCAGTGAGCCAGATGTCGACATTACACCCCAGACGATAGAAGGCAGCAGAAATGTCGATATTGCAAAATGTTTCTCTTAAAAATTAATTATCTCCGTCTTTGACACTGAAATTTAAGAATGCTACGATGATGAAAGTCTAGCTGCAGTGTGATAACATAGGGTATGAATTACTTCGCACTTCGCAGGTCTTTTGTTACTTTATGCTGACTGAACAATTACGGGCAATCTAAAAGAAAAAGTCCAATAATTCTGTTTCAGCGATACCAAGATTTGATGGCTTGTATGAAACATCGGTGACCATCTCCTTCACTGGCTGCTCCACCATACCCAAGAGCTCCACAAATCCCACTGACTACTGCTTTAGGACCGTTAGTGGCAAGAACCTGTTGTGTGATGTAAGTGCAATGACCCTACTTGTGTCTGTGACACTTTCTGTAGTAGCAAGTAATTGTGTGATGTAAGTGCAATTTACAAACTTGTGTCTGTAACACTCTCTGTAGTAGCAAGTCCTTGTGTGATGTAAGTGCAATGATCCTACTTGTGTCGGTGACATGTGGGACCATGTGATGCCTTGTCCTGTCCCATCCCTCTACACCAACCCTTTCCTCGCCTCAACGCCCAGACAAACTTCCGGGAGATGTTGTTTTCCCTCAACCTCAAAATTCCGTCTCTCTCTGGTCGGCTCTCAAACTCCAAGTTGCTGTCTGTTTGTTAGGCTAAAGGTTGGTTTTATTTCAAAACGATCTTCCCGTAAGTTCGTCGTTTCTATAATTATTGAGACTTAGGGGCAAAACTTCAAATAAAACTAAATTTAATATCCTGTGGCTACCATTTCAAACATTCTAATTTCAACATTATCAAGCACTCTATTCAAATAATGAATCAGGGCAAGGTGGTCGAGTGACATGCGCGCTCGGCTGGCGTGCTGCCGATCCCTGTGAAGACAGAGATTTGTTTTCCGGGGCAAAAGTTGTCCCTGAGTCCTCCCAGCTCAGAATGGATAAGAAGCATTAGTTAAGGAAACAAAGGTGGCTGGGTAATGCGCGGAACCCTCATAACGTTGAATGTGAACTCTGCGTCCCTTGCCAACAGATCGGCATGGTCTGTGGACGCCATAATCTTCTGTAAAGTAGTATCGCCTGTATCATCATCCGTAGCACTACAGCCTATGTAGGGCCCTGGCCTGCTCCACCACATTCTTCCATTCGGATCGATTGATGCTCGAACCCCCAGCTGGCGTAGGTCCATTTCCACACCATCGATCCACCTCAGTCTTGGGCGACCAGTGAGTCGTCTGCCCACTGGTTTCTGCCAGTAAATAATTGTTGCTGCTCTACATTCTGGCATCCTTGCAACATGTCCTGCCCAGCGTAGTCTTCCATTTTTGATACTTGTGACTATGGGTGGGTCTTGGTACAGATGGTACAGTTCTTGGTTTGTGCGAATTCTCCAGATATCATTTTCTGTCACAAGGCCATATATTTTCTGGAGTATTTTTCTCTCCCAAGTGTTGAGCAGGTTCTCTGTCTTTTTTGGTCAGGGTCCAAGTCTCATTAGCGCACGTAACTACCGGCCTTGTAATAGTAATGTATATTATTTTATTTGTTGCCTTTGAGAGGTTTTTGCTTCTTAGAAGTTTTTGTTAGCTGTATCTTCTATATAAGTAACACAAAATAAATATTTTAATTTCAAACATTATCAATCACTATTTTAAATATTGTAATTTTAAACAATATCAAACGCCTTTTTCAAACATGTTAATGTAAACATCTCACTGAAATCCTCAATCTCGTCAATCGACAGGGAGATGCCGGCGCCCCAGTCTACTGCAAGGCGCCCAGCAATGGGGAGTGGATTCTGTTCGGAGTGACTCAGATGGGGCAAAACTGCAACACGAAATCAGAGTTCCGCGTGCTGCCGTATCCCGGGTAGATGCCGGGGAAACGACATTGAGGAGATGACCTTTGGTATTTGAAGGGGAGACAACAGCTGAATGAAATTAGACAATTCACCATAAGAATGTGCCTTAGATTAAATAATTTGAACAATAAATAATGTGTATTATTAAAACGTACATAGAAATAGACTAAGGTTCAGTTTGTATAAAAATAATTCGAATTAATAAAAAAGTAGCCTCTCTTGAAATATGATTTTGTTGTGTTACATGGGATGAGTCTTAATTAAATATCTAGAAGCCTCTAATATGGCAAGTGACGCAGATTTCACAGGCCACGGCTATGGAAGGGGGAACATTTTTGGGCAAAAGGAGCAAGTCTTGAACCCACCACTCTCAGAGTACCAGTCGCGTGAATGCCCTCGGACCACCGTGCCCCCAAAGTACGCTATATTTAATCCTTTCCCGACTCGTCACCAGTGCTGTTGTCCGGGGTCGAACCGTCCGTGGTCGAACTAACCGGGGTCGAAACGTCCTGGCGACGAAACGTCCTGGGGTCGAACCATCCGGGGTCGACTCGTCCGGGGTCGAAGTGTCCGTAATTCATTTGTTGGTGCATGAAAATAATGTTTTCCATTTACTGTAAGTGCCATGAATTTCTATAGTAACATCATCTTATGAAGAATAAAACATTCTTCTCAATTTTTGAAATACATTACATAGCTATATATTTGTTGTCACGTTGTTTGTCTGGAAGTTTCAATGGAAATGTTAAAGTCTTCACATATTTTTTAGCAGAAGCCAAAACATTGTTTTAAACCTCAAGCTAGTATTCTATTAGTTTCTCTGTTAGAAGTACATGAAAAGCATTGTTTTAGCACTCTACGTTTGCAAATAATTTGGGGCAGCATTGAATCTATGATGTACATGTTTCTTTTCGTGTGTTTTGCTTTTCTTCTACCTTTGTCAGATTTTCTATAGTTTTAAAAATAACCTCAAAATTGCACCATTGTATTTTCACTATTTTGAATTCTGAAGTCTAATGCCTTGCCTGTAGCAGCATTTATATATTTTAAATTGTGTCTGGACATGGAAAATTATGTGCTAGACCGTTCTAGAGAACCAAAAATAGTGAGAGAGTTCGTTTCAGTTGGGACAGCATGTAAACAAATCAGGTTAAGGAACAATTTCAGCAAGTTCTAATTTAACATTGAGATTTATGTCTTTGAGTTCCTTTTGAACCCCTGTATGTTTTCCAGCCATTAAAATATATTAACATGTGTCCTATAATTTAAGATCATCAGTTTTATACTTACGAAAATTACTTTAGAAATATTGTATGCAGATTCAATTTTGTTTGTTTCAATGAAATTTTTGAACGATTTTTAACGCCTACTTTCTTAATTTCAATGTTTACATAAAACACAACTGGAGTTTTTAATGGTGTCGCTTCTACAAGATAAGAGACTGAAAAACGAGAATCAATCATTATACCACCATGAGTGGAGGCTACCCGTCCCGAAATACGTTTGTCTTTGACTGACACGGCAGTAACGAAACGCAGCACTGAATATGTACAGAAAGTGGCTGTCCTTGAGACTATTGAAGGTTACGCTGGAACGCAAGTAAAAGTGTTCACGGATGGATCTGCCAGTTTGAAATAAGGAGCTGCAATATATGGTGCGCTCACTTTAACCGATAGGGGGCAGCAAACGAGGGAATTTCGGGACCCTGCGGGACTATGGCATCGAATTACGATACGAAGCTTGAAGCTGTACACTGGGCCATGAAAAGTGTGCATCAACACCGCAGGGATCAGATCTAGTAGGTTTTGACACGGTCATGTTTTGTGACTCGAGATCAGCTCTCGGGGTCCTGAAAAGTGATAAGTGTAGCACCCACTTGGTTGACGCCATCTTAGATGACGTGGATAAGCTCACAAGACTCAGGAGTAAGGTGACAGTGCAGTGGATCCTGAGCCACGTGAATATTGAAGGCATTTAGTAAGCAGACTGCCAGGCAAAAACCAGGGTGGCTCAGCCCTATCCAGACTTCCCAGTCACTTATCTCGGGGCAAAGACCTGGCTAATGGACACTTATAGAACAAAAGAGTATTAGGAGTGAGCTGACAATACGACTGCCAAGGGGGTATTCGCTAACATGCCCAGACCATGTCGATCAGACCATTGGTGGAGTTTAAGTCGCAAACACCAAAGTTTAGTGACTTAAATGTGAACAGATCACTGCCCAACTAACTCATATTTCAACAGGTTAGATCTTAACAGGGACTCGAACTGCCGTCATTGCAGCCTAGTCTCTGAAACAGTACTATACTTGTTAACCACGTGTCCTGCACTAGATATAGACGGGGAGGTTAGGGAGTGAAAATAGTCCCACGTAAAGACAGTGTTGTATGGCACTGCTCAGCAGATGAAGCAGGTTGCCCAGGTATTAGCCAAGGCCTTAAGAGACTAAGTCTCAAGCCAAAAGAATATGTAGAAGAAGAATCAAATTATAGTTGCCAGCATATCAGTGTCATGTTCTTAAGTTTCCTCAGCCCATTAGTTTCTTTTTAGTTCAGTTGAGTTAGTAAAAGAAGACTTAAGATTTGGAGTTTTATCGCCGTTTATATTTTTTGAAGGTAAATAGTAACGAGTAATCCGACACACCAGTGTTGCGAACTCAAGGTGCCAACTTTTCCCAGGCAGGAGTAAAGAAATCATCAAATTAGACTGAAAAATTCCCATATGCATTAAATCCTGTTGGCAAAGCGCGGAAAAAACCTAACCAACACATCAAAAATACCTTCTTCTTCTGCGTTCTCAAAATCTTTTTTGAAGGAGGATTTAGATCACAAGTCCTATATCCGTGATGTATTGCGCTGTGGCTGTCAATTGGCTCAGTCAACCATACAGTTTGTAGTGGAGGGTAGCTTCCTGGGGCCAAATGGCCGCTCGGGTGTGGAGGTACAGAGGGCAGTTTTGTAGCACATGTTCCGCGTTCTCTGCAGCTGTTCCGCAGGGGCACATTTCAGTTTCACCAATTTGAAGTTTGCGGAACATGTGCTGCCTAAGTTTGTTGTGGCCCGTCCTTAGTCTGAATATGATGTTCTGAGATTGGCGGGGGAGTTTAAAGAATGCATCGCCCTCTGGATGGTGGGCTTTCAGCTCGGACCATCTTACTGTTTCACTACTTTTGAGAAACGCCTTTATTTCTTCGGGGTGTAGGGGTTGGTCTGACTGGACCTGTTTGCCTCCGGTTTTTGCCAGGGAGTCTGCTGTGTCATTTCCCTCAAGTTCCACATGGCCTGGGATCCATTAAATACCGAGATAAAAAAATAACAACAACAACCTTCACACGCTAAAAATAAACAAATAAGTCGTCACAAATAGCGCGGAAATACCTAGCCAAAACTTTTTTTAAAAAAATGATCCAAAATAAAAAAACCTAGACACGCTAAAAATTAAAATAAATATGACGTCACAAAGCCTCTCTCTCTCTCTCCCCCACCCCTCCCCACACTTAAAAAAGTATTTCTTATTTGAAAATGATCATGTTTCAAATCATTTTATTTTATTGCCATTCGAGTGTGTATTTAATTTTACTAATTTGTCAGTCTTTTATTATTCCTATATTTAAACTGACACACTCAACAAAGTGCCGCCCAGAGAATTCGATTGCCTTACGATTGAAATTGATTGGGTACGGTAATTTTCCTTTCTGCAACAGGAGCTGCTGTTAAATTTGAAGAATCATTTAAGCTACGAGTCAATGATTGTTATTTTCTAAAACTGTACAAGCCTCTTGGTTCTTCAGTTCATTAGCACAACTATCAGAAGAAGTGATATCAAATATGGAGTTTGAAGACTTGACAGTTGAATAGTTCACATATTTTAGGACAGTTCATTTATTTATTGTCATATTTCTTTTAAAACTTTCGTTCATAGGGACTGATGAATAAAATTGGCCGCCATCTACTATTCTATGATAATAGTTTCATAAGACACTTCATCTATTATTCTATGATAATAGTTTCATAAGACACTTTATCTACTTTTCGATAATAGCAGTTTCATAAGGCAGTTCATCTACTTTTCTGTAATAGTAGTTTCATAAGACACTTCAGCTATTTTTCTATAATAGTGGCTTCATACTACACACACCGTCTTCTCTACTGCCCCAGGAACAATGTTGACATTCCTGTCTTACAACTGTGCAGTGCACACGTAACGTCGATAAAAGCTGAGGGCAAAAGGTACGCGTGCTCCGTCGCTGTCATTGAGCAATACATGAACCAATGTGTGGCCTAGAATAGTATTACTAGATGACACACACTAGCTAAAGAAGAGACATTTCTAGCTAGATGTGTTGAACGAGGTTATTGGATCTATAAAATCTTTTAGCCCGTCCCATAGATGATATTTTACAGTACGGCTCGTGGAAGTTTGAGGGGAGCATCGTGTTTTCTGGAATATTCCAATGCCAAGGTTACTGTAAGTAAATCTTGTTAATTCGACTTTCATCACGTATACATACGAGTAAGTTCCCCTCCACAAAATACTGAATGGTAACTATACGAGTTTTACGTTAGAAGTGAATCTATTGAGACGTGTACTTTAATAACGTAATAATACAACCCCAGGTTTTCAGCACCGCAGGTTACACTGTCGAGGCTCAACTTTGACATATTCATTTAGTAGGTAAATTGATTTGTAGACCTGTTAAAAAAAAAAAAAACCCGCGCATGCGCTGTTTCAGGTGAGAGATTGACTAAGACTAACCCGCCACACGTTTACAAGATGTTACACAATAGAAAGCACCGGGATACCTTGGTTGGCTTTAGTAAATGACTGGCTATACGGCTCAATGACTTTGGTTATATATATATATTTTAGAACTGGCATGCACTTGAAAGGTTTAGGAAAGAAAACGTGTGTGGGGTGGGGGGGGGGG
>MUZC01000290.1:473446-507200 GCA_002072015.1 Radix auricularia
GGGGGGGGGGGGGGGGGGCCAAAATACCCGTTTTAGTAAATGTTTAAGATTTTTTTTCACTATTAAATTATTAAAGGTCTTGACAAATAATGATAAATGTATCCATTACTATCCATCTTAAAATAAACAGTTGTTTTGCGCTTTATATCTTGCCCTGAATGGGCCTTGGGGCCCTTAATGTCGTTTTTTGTTGTTGCTTATATGAGCTATATAAAAATTAGTTTAAGCGATAGCTACTTGCTAAATTGATGGATCTTAACCAAATTGTGTAATTATATTCTTTATAGCCAATATTAAAATGCTATAGGTAGGTCATCTCCTAGGGGCCGCTCTTTTGGGGCTGGGGGCCCAAAATACCCGTTTTCGTAAATGTTGAAGATTATTTTTCACTATTAAATTATTAAAGATCTTGACAAATAATTATAAATGTACCTATTATTATCTATATTGAAACGAAAAAAGGTTTTGAACTTGATATTTTGCCCTGAATGGGCCCCTGGGGCCCTTAATGTCGTTTTTTTTCTTTTATGAGCCATGTAAAATTAGTTTATGCGTTTGTTACTGAGTAAATGAATGGATCTTAACCAAACTTTGTATACAAAACTCTGTAGGTCATATTAACATAATTAAGGCCAATGAACTTCTAATGTCCATTTCATCGGGGTCGGGGTGTCCCACATGTCTTTTTCGAAAATTTTAAAGATATTTTTCCCATTCATTTTTTAACGATCTCAATAAATATATCCATAATGAAACGGAATTAAAATGAACAGATTTTTGAAATTGACATCTTGTACTGAAAATGGCCGAACTCCCCTAAATATGTTACTCCCTTCTATATCTATTTCTATATAAATGTGTGTGTGTGTGAGTGTATGTCCTTTTTACCTGACTAAACCATGTATTCAATCGTTAGGAAAATTTTTGAGACCGTTGAGTACCCTTTCCAGAATGGTTACTGGCTAATTTTTTTCTCCATTTAACACTAAAGGGGCGCCGGGGGCCCACAACGTCATTTTTTGCTTTTATGAGCTATATAAAATTAGTTTAAGCGCTATTTAGACGACAAATTAATGAATCTTACTCAAATTTTGCAACTAGATTCTTGATAGCCAATATTAAAATACCATATGGCCCTTAACTTCTTATGGTAGCTCCTTCGGGCTGTGGGGGGCCCAAAATACCTGATTTGTAAACGTTTGACATTATATTCCCCAATTTAATTATAAAAGGTTTAGACAATTAATGATAAACTAATCCCTTTGTATCCATATTCAAATGAACAGAAGATTTGAAATTGACATCTTACCTTGAATGGGCCCAGGGGCCCTTAATAGCGTTTTATTTTTGCTTTAATGAATAATTTAAAATAATGAATTCATTACCTAATGAGTAAATGAGTGGATCTTAACCAAACTCTGTATACAAAAATGTGGTAGCCCATATAAATTACTTAAATGCAATGAACTTCTAATGTCATTTTTTAGGAGCCAGGTGCCCCAAATGTCTTTTTTGTAACTGATTAATATATTTTTCCATTCATTTTTGAACGATCTCGGGAAATATATCCATGATGTGAAACTGAAATAAAATGAACAGATTTTGGACTTGACATCTTGCACCGAATGTGGCTGAGGGCCCCTAATAGTGCTTTCCCCCTATATCTATAAATATGTATATGTGAATGTGTGTGTGTGTGCATGTCCTTTATTGCTGACTAAACCATGTATTCGATCGTAATGAAAGTTTTGGATACTATTGCGTAAACTCCCAGGAAGTTAACAGGTAACTTTCTTCGCCAATTAGACACCCATGGGGCGCCGGTGGTCCATAATGTCAACTTTTGCTTATATGAGCTACATAAAAATAGTTTGAGCGCTAGCTACTTGGTAAATTGATGGCTCTTAACCAATTTTTGTATTAAAAAAAACTTAACAGCCTCTATTAAAATACTATAAGGTCCTGAATTTTTAATGATTAATTTTTCGGGGCTGGGGGTGCCAATTGTCTTTTTAGGGGGGTGGTTAATGTTTAAGACATTTTGTCCATTCAATTTTAAATTAAAGATCTTGACAAATAATGACAAATATATCCATTATCATGCAAATTGAAATGAACAAGTGTTTTCAACTTTACCTCTGGCACTGAATGGGCCCCATCGTGTCATTTTTTCTTTAATTAAGTTTATACGTTAGGTTTTGTGTAAAAGAATTGATCTTAACCAAAATTTGTTAACAAAATCTTGGTAGCCCATATTAAAATGCTATAGGGCACTAAACTTCTAATGTAATTTACTTTTGGGCCGGGGGCCACGAATGTCTGTTTAATGGTATATGCTTAAGATATTTTCCCCATTCAATTTTTAACAATCTAGAGAAATATATCAATGATGAAACTGAATTAAAACGAACAGCTTTTTGAAATTGACATCTTGCGCAGAATGGGCACAGGAGCCCATAAATGTCGTTTTTTTCCTTTATATTACCTTTACAAAAATTAGTGTTAGCTTAAGTCACTAAGAAAATAACGGATCTTGCCAATCTTAGTACATAAAAACTCAAGAGTCTATCAATAATTTCTATGAGGAACTGAACTCTTAATGTCCATTCCCTCGGGGCAGGCGTACCCAAATGTTTTTGTAATGCACGTTAACAATTTAATTCCCCAATCAATTTTACACGATATTGAGAAACAAAGCTTGAATACAATGGCGATTTAAAAAAAAGAAATTATCACTTATTTTAGAGCCTGGCCCTTTAATGTCGTTTTTTTCCCCTTCTTTTTTTAAGCCTTTAAATTGCTATTTTATTTATCCATTTGCTATGAAACTTTGACTTTTTTCACACTTCCGTGTCGGTTTCTGGCATAATTGTTTTTAAAACATATTACTTATTGGATTCTTAAATAGTCATTTTTACTGAGATCGTTGCAACGCACGACCAGGTCTGCTAGTATATAAATAAAATAATAATTTAAAAGCTTAAAAAAGAGAGAGAAAAAACGACATTAAAGGGCAAGGCTCTAAAATAAGTGATAATTTGTACTCAAGCTATGTTTCTCAATCTTATGTAAAATTGATTGGGGAATTAAATTATTAACGTGCATTACAGAAAAATTTGGGGACGCCTGCCTGAGGGAATGAACATAAAGCGTTCAGTTCCCTATAGTAATTATAATTTATAGACTCTTGAGTTTTTATGCACTAAGATTGGTAACATCCGTTATTTTCTCAGTAACTTAAGCTAACACTAATTTTTTTTTATAAAGGTAATATAAGGAAAAAATGACAATTAATGGCCCTTTCTGTTCATGTTGTCAATTTCAAATAGCTGTTCATTTTTATTCAGTTTCAGCATGAATATATTCCTCTAGATTGTTAAAAATAAAATGAGGAAAATATGTTAAGCATATACCAAAAACAGACATTCGGGGGCCCGGTGTCACATGATAGTAATTAATATATTATTAATAGAGAGAGATCACGTGACGAGTAAATGCTAGAGGGCGCTAGTTGTAGTTGAATTGAGCGAGAAGTGTGCGTGGAGTCGGCATGGCTCTCTACTGATGTTATTCATGTACAAAGTGTAAATACTATTAGTGTTGAATTAAAGTTTTATAGTTGACTAAGGACTTATGTGTGTTCATAGAAGTTGAAGTCTGTCAGTGATGTACGCCTACAAGAGTGAGTTCTCACGAGAAGATTAAGTTTCGCTCTGGAATAATATGCAAGTAATAAATCACACTCAATGTCATACATTAAGAGTCTAAGAGACAAAACGTCACACTTGGTGTAAGACGTTACATCTGGTGTAAGACGTGGCATTTGGTGTCAGAAAAGGTGTACACCCGGCCCAGAAGGAATTGACATTAGAAGTTCAGTGCCCTATAGCATTTTAATATGGGCTAACAAGATTTTATAAAACAATTTTGTTTAAGATCAATTCAATTCCACAAAACTTGACGCATAAAGTTATTTAAGCAGAAAAAAAAAAAAAAACCATGATGGGGCCCATTCAGTGCAAGATGTAAAGTTGAAAACACCTGTTCATTTCAATTTGCATGCTAACACATATATTTGTCATTATTTGTAAAGACCATTATAATTTGAATGGGCAAAATATATTAAACATGTCATTAAAAAAATTCAAATGTCATGTCAGATATCATGTCCGATGTCATTTGAGATGTCATATCATTCCACTGCTCGATGTATTTTATGTTGACCTACTTCGATCTTTTTAAAATATTCAAAGATGCTATTATTTTATAAAATATATTTACACATTTTATACTTATTCTAAAGAAGTGGTTCCCAAAGTGGTCCATACGGACCCCCAGGGGTCCGCGCAACCGTTCAGGGGGTCCGCGCAACCGTTCAGGGGGTCCGTGGACAATTAAAATTAATTTGGGGGTCCCTGAAAAACGTCAGGGGGTCCGCGGAAGGTTTTAAATTATTATAAAATTATGTGTTTTTTTTTTGTTATTAAGGAAATAAAAATAAAGAACACCGTAGACTATACTGTTGTAGAAATTTTAAGTCCTGAGTAAAATAAATTTGTTTGATCTAAGAACAGAAAAACAACTGTGATATTCCAACAGCTGTAACCAACCAACATGCTTGGTTAATTGAAAGGCTTGCTCGGTTTCATGCGTGCAGAGACACAATATGTTGGTCATAAAAATGCAATCTTTAAGCGGAAATGACGATGATTGCAGGGTTGGGTAAATTGTGACGTGTCGTAAGTTATATTTATCCAAGGCAGGAGGAATCCAGCTTCACATTGATACCTCATTTGATATGATTGAACGATTCGAAATACATGAATCAGGGCAGCAAAAACTCTTTTAAAATTCAAAATTCGACCAAACACCTTTATAGAGAGTTACCAAAATAATATTTAAAAATATTTTGTCATATATATTCTGGTACATAAAAAAAATATTGTTAACATTTAAAAAGTTGCTGTAAAAATCCTAATATATTGAAACAGAAATCTCACCCGCATCCTCTTTTTTTATTTTCAAAGTTTTAGATAGCGCAGTGAGACACCAAAAATAGTTTATGCTGCTAAATGCATAACTTGCCTACAATAAACCAGGAAATTATGGTATTCCATTATGTCTTCTGTGCAATCGAACTTTCCAAGCATAAGGAATATTTAATGAAAATCCATAGTGATAAAAACAATAACGATTTAATGTTTTTTGAAGCAGTCCAAGACACATATTTGAAAACAGCATCACTTCAACAACTCATAAGGACAGCATCTAAGTCTAAGCAAGATGACTAAATGACGATGGACTGCGTGCGTACTACAATATTTCTTTATTGATTGCAAATTCTGAAAAGCCCAACACGATTAGTGAAGAACTTATTTTAGCATCTGTAAGTGAGGTGATAAGCACTGTGTTGCACAAACCAGCTTTCAACATCACAAAAACAATTCCACTGACCAATAATTCAGTCCAAAGAAGGATTAGCAAAAGGGCTCAGTGTGTTGAAAATTCTTTATGTTGAACACTTAAAAAACGTCTGAATTTTCTCTACAGTTGACAAGTCCACTTCACCAGGAAACGAGGCTTTACTTTTAGCTTGTGTAAAACTTTGTAAAAGAAGAACAATTTTTACAAGACCTGTTGATTGCTAAATGTCTGGAAACAGATATGAAAGGTGAGGCGTTCTTTACTGAATTAAAAGCGATTTTTCCACCAAAAAAAAACTATACCCTTGACTAGTATTATTTCTGTTGCTACTGGTGGTGCTCCGGCTATTGTAGGAAGATACCGAGGCTCTCTGACACACTTAAAACAAGCTGTACCAAATGTATGTTCAGTGCATTGTGTCAATTTAGTTGCAAAAATCTTAGTGAAATTTTGCATGGGTCACTAGAATATGTCAATGGAGCAGTTAATAAAATCACAAGGAATGCCTTCAATAATTGCTAAACTTTGTATGGAAAATGATAAAGTCTATAATCGTTTTCTACTTCACACAGAAGTAAGTTTTTTAGCTAAATGTTTATGTTTAAATCAATTTTGTGCTCTCATTTGCAGTGCTGGAATTCCTGGAAGACAAAAATTAACTCAAAAAATGACATAGCCATATGCATATATGCATGTGGTGAAAAGATGTGCAGTATATGTTTGTCTAGGGTATTATTTGTATTTATACTTTCACACTCACAAGGACGTACATTAGTGATCTCCGCAAATGATAAACAAAAGAACCATTGTACAATATAAATGATTAACGTTTAATATACACTATATACGATGGCAATATCTCAATATTCATTAATAAATGTGCCCCTAAGATTAAGGTATTTAAAGTCTTATGGCTCGCTAATTATCATCATTACAGCTTGCCTTACGCCAAAGTTTATATATTTTGAATACTTATATTATATGGGTCACGGAGTCCCTGATCACATGCGTAGCTTGTATGTCTGCTGTGTTGGTGTGCTGCGTGACTTGACCTCCTTTCGTGACTCTGCGACGTGTAAGTGACGGCCGCTTCCGGTGTTGAGCTCCTCCCACAGCATTGACAATATGACGTAACAGTCAGCTGGCTCGACTAAGCTTGTGTAAACAATGTTGGTTGCTGTATTATTTGACCTAGATAGATCGTACACGGGGGGGGGGGGGGGGTTCTCACTTCTCTCAACGTGTGTTGTTGACAAGATTTCCAGCTCACACGGTCACACAGCTAGGGGTGGTATGGCTGGCATCAGCTATTACGGTATAACGTGATGAGCTGGGCAGAAAAGAGCACATGGCTCTGTGGCGAATGGTGCGTGTCTCCGGCCTACTGTACGGATGTTCAATCCTACAGTTGGGGCAGATGGAAGCACTTGTGGATATGGTGTGCGTCTCCGTCCTACTGTACGGATGTTCAATCCCACAGTTAGGGCAGATGGTAGCACATGTTGATCTGCTATCGACCTTAGCTGGCACGGACACAAGGTGTACTTGGCTGTCGCGTGGCAAGGGTAGCGATCCTTTATCGGCAATAGTACTGGTGGGGGTGTCCGGCTTCCTCACCGTGGCGTACTTCTACTAGTGAAGCTCCCTGGAATTCAGGCGTAGCAGGAACCAGGCTATGAAATAGAAACAAAACTCTGGGAGTTTTCTATCGCATAGACTTATACATGTTCCTCCTTCCAACGACAAGCCGTTCAGAGCAAGACGCCAGAAGGGGATAACAATTTGACATAATAATATGAATTAATGGTTTATTCTTACTACCACGGGTGTAGGCCTATTTGGCGAACACCTTACACGTGGGTTCAGCAATCAATAAAACAATTTAATTTATTTTATACATAATATAATATCCACACACGCTGATCTATCTATTTGGTGGAGATCGCGTGTGTAGGAACATATTATTTAAGCAAACGTGATATATCTAAGAATATCACACGGGTCCCAACTCCCAACACGGTAAATTTATCCCGTGGGGTGCTAAATCCATGTCAATCGAACAAAATATAATGTCAATCTGCTATGAAAAATACATATAATTATAAATTTACATCATTATAATCAGATTGGAGTTCACTTCTACTAGACTGGTTAGATTGCCGGCTTTTCTCCTACAGTTCAGTGATATGATCCTGTGGTGCGCTACTGTTCGATGTTTCGCCTTGTACAGTTCAGTGAAAAGAAAGAACTTTGCGTTTTCTCTGGTTATATCTTTACTGGTCACGTGACTTTAAGAACTCTTGATTGGTTGCATGATGAGCTATAGCCAATTGGATGAGGACTTCCTTGTTTAAGCCCCGTTGATGAAATTATGTATCATTTATTCTGCCCACATGTTAGATTCCAAGATGGGAGTTACCTCCCCTTATCTTTCCGGGTGGTCTAGTTGGTGGGTGTTACTTGGGCTTGAAAGTCCGACACAAATCTCATCACAATGCTTTATTTATTTGCCAAATTTAAAGAAACTAATTGGAAACTACAAGATTACCAATTAAATTTAATCAAAGCTAAAAGCGTAATATCTGTATAAACAAAACTTGGGATGAAAAAAATGTTCTCAGATTCTAAATCTCTCGAAATTACAAAAAGAAATGAAGATTTGTTTGCCTACTGTCAACACTTAGCGGCTCTTCATGCAGACTTGGACGAAAGATTTGAAGATATTCTTCACTTGGATATTCCCGACTGGGTGTTGAACCCTTTTGCTCGGAGACAAACTCAAATCCCAGACATAGACGAATCAATACTAATACAGGAGCAACTTATTGAATTATCCACAAATGAGGAGCTTAATTAAACCAATGTTTGAACAGGGAGACCAAAAATTCTGGTTACAAAAAGAGATCCCAATTGTATTTCCTGCATTATGGGTTATTGTTCAAAAGTTGTAGACTACTTTCCTGTCTTCCTATTTCATAGAACGTAAATTCAGTGCAGTTATGAACCTCGTCACAAACAAAAGAAACCTGCTAGATATTAGTGCTCATGCGGGTTTGCATTTGCTACTCACAAACATTTAGCTGTTCATAAATCTCGTCAAGTTCATCCTAGTCATTAAAAAAAATAATTAAATTTAAATAAATAATTATCCAACAAAATGTTGTATTTTAAATTAGTAAATGTGTATGCTATACATTTATATAAAGAGTTTTCACTTGGGGATCCGTGAGTAAGTTTTGATTATAAAAAAGGTCCACGGGCAAAAAAAGTTTGGGAACCACTGTTCTAAACGATATTATTATTTAACAGTAAATAATGTACAATTAAAAATATTTGAATGCGACGATATTTGTTTTCTATTTTGGGGATGACTATTTATCTGTTTGTAAATGAAATTAATTTATTTTTAAGTTCTACATCTAAAATCAATTTTATATATTGGAATATAAAAAATTATTCGGTATAGTGCCCCGTGTGTATGGTTATATATTTATTAATTGTGTGTGTATGTGTGTGTGTATATGTGTGTGTATGTGTGTATATGTGTGTATATCTGTGTGTGTGTATGTGTGTGTATTTGTGTTTGTATGTGTGTGTGTATGTATGTGTGTGTATGTGTGTGTATGTGTGTGTATACATGTGTGTGTCAGTGGCGGATCCAGCTATATGGCAGGGCGGTGGCTTACCCCCCCCCCCGCGCCCCTGTTAGGTCTAAAATTACGCCCCCTTAAGACACCCTCGATAAACACTAAAAAGATGTCACTAGAGAAGAAAAAAAGATTGATTAACACGAAACTTCTGATCAAGAGTCAGGCCACACGTCAAATGCTCGCAAGCATTCCATCAAACAAATGCACTATTTTTGTATTATTACGCTACCTCCATGTCACATGGTAAATTTTTACAAATTACAGTTCAAAGTTCATCAATAGAGAATTGTTTATATTGACTACGGTGTGTTATTAATTGATAAAATTTCTCTTAATCAACCAATATTTCAACATATTGTTATTAAAAAACATGAAAAATCTACAACAATACCATTAATTACTAAGTAAACCTGCATTATAAACATTTTGTAAAAAAACATTGTATAAATTAGGATTTAAAAGAGGATTTTTAAAAATAAAACTAAAACGAATAAAATATGGTTAAATAAATTTAAAGAGTTAAATTTTATGTTAAATATTAGATGGAAATGAAAGAGAATGTGTAGTGTGTAGCAAAAGTATGAATATAATTTATGTTTAGATTTTAAAACTAAATTAACCTGAATCATTATCGTGGAAAAATACATTGAAAAGATTCACTGCTTAAATATAGCCTACATTTTATATATCATAGTGGCTATGGAGTCTTATCATAAATTCATATCTATACAGAAGCTCCTCCAATGCAGAAGATATTGCTTCAACAGACCATGACGACTGATCTGTTGCCAAGTGATGCAGCGTTCACAGGCCACGGCATTCCAGGGTTCCACGCATTACCCAACCGCCTAACTACTGTTAGCTACCCATTCGGAGCTAGGTGACTCAGGGACACACTAGGCCACGGGAATAAACTATTGCCTTCACATGGATTCGAACCAGAAACCATAGGTACGCCAGCGCGCTGCCTCTCAACCACCGTGCCCCATGCACATGTGTCATTGTTTGTAGAAATTAATCGAAAAATCTCGTTATTCCGAATCAATGTAGAACCAGGGCCGGCCTAAGTGAATTGGAGGCCCTAGGCGAAGTGAATGAGAGGCCCTAGACGAAGTGAATTTGGTGGCCCTAAATGTAATAGAACAATTAAAAACGAATATGGAAAGATTCTTGTGCTAGGACCCCGCTAATGATGAGACTAATCAGTGGCATTAGGCGGCTGCCTAGTTTGCCTATGCCTAAAGCCGGCCCTGGTAGAACTAATAAAAATGATCGTTGAAAATAGATGAGGGTAGGTTTTAATATTTTTTNGAAGCGCCGATTCCGCTACACTCTTGGGTGTTACGGCCCCTGATCTTGTAGCAGATATAGAAGAGTACTTACTTAATATCGTGACCCGCCAAAATGGCGCCGACATAACGGCCCCAGTCAAATTGTTTTACATCTTTTAACACAAAATTTATAATTTTGTTTTGCATTTTAAGCTTTTGTCAACTTTTTTCACCCTTTAAAAATAAAAAATAAAATTGGTCGAATTGTAAAATTATTTCCTCTGACGTTGTTATATTATTTCTTCGCAACAAACAACCGTGACCTGGTACCATATCGAGTAACTGTTATTAAATTATTTCTTGTGTTGTCATTATTATTGTATCTTGTGAGGTAAACCTGACACTGAGTCGGTGAGCAAAATGACTAATATACGGTTGGATTGTATGTTTTGACTAGTAGTTCAGGTCCGCGTTGACCATTATGTCGGGGCCGTTTTTTGTCTGTCGGTTAACCGTTAATATAATTATCAACTCTGCCCGCTCCTTGCACGAGAAAACTCCAAAAATCGCGTCAACGAGACATAGGCCCAGTACCATGGACGGCCCCCCAGATCCGGAGGATGGAATATACACCCAGCCCCGCATCTTGAAAAGTCGTCTGCGTGTTTAGGCTCCTCGTCAAGGG
Organism: Radix auricularia; assembly: GCA_002072015.1. NCBI lineage: Eukaryota > Metazoa > Mollusca > Gastropoda > Lymnaeidae > Radix > Radix auricularia. Next base: position 484,477 of record MUZC01000290.1, read on the forward strand.
AAATAAAAAGTTATTATGTGACTGGACCATAGGGAAAGGGAAATAATCAATGTCAAATACACATCTCATTTTGATAAATTTTGGTTGCAAATCTCGTTCACAACAAAGCAAAATGAAATTGAGGAAAACATTTCAAGACCTGAACTGGTGCAAATATTGACTGCGGTTGGACCAAGGCCTTTTATTTTCAGTTATTTTTAGCAGCAGATGTCAACTACCACAAACCATGAATTATAATCATTCTCTGTCGGAAGGCGTCCCCCGATGATGATGTTCGAGCATACTTACCTGGCACAGGAGGCACCCTGATCACGAAGGGGGTCCTCCCAGGGCGAGGCCTGTCCATTGCACTTCGGATGGGTTGACCCCTGCGATCACCCCAAATGTGGGTGACTCGGGTGCGTAATTTTTTCGTAGGGGGGACTGCGTTCGCGCTATCCCCTGACATAGTCAAAACTAGTAAGGAAAGGTGCAAATAGCATTTACTTGAAGGCGCGCACCCGTGCTACGGTGTCTCTCGTCCAGACATCCACGATTTGCGCATCGGCATCATTGTGATTGCTGTGTAATCCGAAGTGTGCTGCCCAACAGGAAGCGCCGATTCCGCTACACTCTTGGGTGTTACGGCCCCTGATCTTGTAGCAGATATAGAAGAGTACTTACTTAATATCGTGACCCGCCAAAATGGCGCCGACATAACGGCCCCAGTCAAATTGTTTTACATCTTTTAACACAAAATTTATAATTTTGTTTTGCATTTTAAGCTTTTGTCAACTTTTTTCACCCTTTAAAAATAAAAAATAAAATTGGTCGAATTGTAAAATTATTTCCTCTGACGTTGTTATATTATTTCTTCGCAACAAACAACCGTGACCTGGTACCATATCGAGTAACTGTTATTAAATTATTTCTTGTGTTGTCATTATTATTGTATCTTGTGAGGTAAACCTGACACTGAGTCGGTGAGCAAAATGACTAATATACGGTTGGATTGTATGTTTTGACTAGTAGTTCAGGTCCGCGTTGACCATTATGTCGGGGCCGTTTTTTGTCTGTCGGTTAACCGTTAATATAATTATCAACTCTGCCCGCTCCTTGCACGAGAAAACTCCAAAAATCGCGTCAACGAGACATAGGCCCAGTACCATGGACGGCCCCCCAGATCCGGAGGATGGAATATACACCCAGCCCCGCATCTTGAAAAGTCGTCTGCGTGTTTAGGCTCCTCGTCAAGGGAAATAAAAAGTTATTATGTGACTGGACCATAGGGAAAGGGAAATAATCAATGTCAAATACACATCTCATTTTGATAAATTTTGGTTGCAAATCTCGTTCACAACAAAGCAAAATGAAATTGAGGAAAACATTTCAAGACCTGAACTGGTGCAAATATTGACTGCGGTTGGACCAAGGCCTTTTATTTTCAGTTATTTTTAGCAGCAGATGTCAACTACCACAAACCATGAATTATAATCATTCTCTGTCGGAAGGCGTCCCCCGATGATGATGTTCGAGCATACTTACCTGGCACAGGAGGCACCCTGATCACGAAGGGGGTCCTCCCAGGGCGAGGCCTGTCCATTGCACTTCGGATGGGTTGACCCCTGCGATCACCCCAAATGTGGGTGACTCGGGTGCGTAATTTTTTCGTAGGGGGGACTGCGTTCGCGCTATCCCCTGACATAGTCAAAACTAGTAAGGAAAGGTGCAAATAGCATTTACTTGAAGGCGCGCACCCGTGCTACGGTGTCTCTCGTCCAGACATCCACGATTTGCGCATCGGCATCATTGTGATTGCTGTGTAATCCGAAGTGTGCTGCCCAACAGGAAGCGCCGATTCCGCTACACTCTTGGGTGTTACGGCCCCTGATCTTGTAGCAGATATAGAAGAGTACTTACTTAATATCGTGACCCGCCAAAATGGCGCCGACATAACGGCCCCAGTCAAATTGTTTTACATCTTTTAACACAAAATTTATAATTTTGTTTTGCATTTTAAGCTTTTGTCAACTTTTTTCACCCTTTAAAAATAAAAAATAAAATTGGTCGAATTGTAAAATTATTTCCTCTGACGTTGTTATATTATTTCTTCGCAACAAACAACCGTGACCTGGTACCATATCGAGTAACTGTTATTAAATTATTTCTTGTGTTGTCATTATTATTGTATCTTGTGAGGTAAACCTGACACTGAGTCGGTGAGCAAAATGACTAATATACGGTTGGATTGTATGTTTTGACTAGTAGTTCAGGTCCGCGTTGACCATTATGTCGGGGCCGTTTTTTGTCTGTCGGTTAACCGTTAATATAATTATCAACTCTGCCCGCTCCTTGCACGAGAAAACTCCAAAAATCGCGTCAACGAGACATAGGCCCAGTACCATGGACGGCCCCCCAGATCCGGAGGATGGAATATACACCCAGCCCCGCATCTTGAAAAGTCGTCTGCGTGTTTAGGCTCCTCGTCAAGGGAAATAAAAAGTTATTATGTGACTGGACCATAGGGAAAGGGAAATAATCAATGTCAAATACACATCTCATTTTGATAAATTTTGGTTGCAAATCTCGTTCACAACAAAGCAAAATGAAATTGAGGAAAACATTTCAAGACCTGAACTGGTGCAAATATTGACTGCGGTTGGACCAAGGCCTTTTATTTTCAGTTATTTTTAGCAGCAGATGTCAACTACCACAAACCATGAATTATAATCATTCTCTGTCGGAAGGCGTCCCCCGATGATGATGTTCGAGCATACTTACCTGGCACAGGAGGCACCCTGATCACGAAGGGGGTCCTCCCAGGGCGAGGCCTGTCCATTGCACTTCGGATGGGTTGACCCCTGCGATCACCCCAAATGTGGGTGACTCGGGTGCGTAATTTTTTCGTAGGGGGGACTGCGTTCGCGCTATCCCCTGACATAGTCAAAACTAGTAAGGAAAGGTGCAAATAGCATTTACTTGAAGGCGCGCACCCGTGCTACGGTGTCTCTCGTCCAGACATCCACGATTTGCGCATCGGCATCATTGTGATTGCTGTGTAATCCGAAGTGTGCTGCCCAACAGGAAGCGCCGATTCCGCTACACTCTTGGGTGTTACGGCCCCTGATCTTGTAGCAGATATAGAAGAGTACTTACTTAATATCGTGACCCGCCAAAATGGCGCCGACATAACGGCCCCAGTCAAATTGTTTTACATCTTTTAACACAAAATTTATAATTTTGTTTTGCATTTTAAGCTTTTGTCAACTTTTTTCACCCTTTAAAAATAAAAAATAAAATTGGTCGAATTGTAAAATTATTTCCTCTGACGTTGTTATATTATTTCTTCGCAACAAACAACCGTGACCTGGTACCATATCGAGTAACTGTTATTAAATTATTTCTTGTGTTGTCATTATTATTGTATCTTGTGAGGTAAACCTGACACTGAGTCGGTGAGCAAAATGACTAATATACGGTTGGATTGTATGTTTTGACTAGTAGTTCAGGTCCGCGTTGACCATTATGTCGGGGCCGTTTTTTGTCTGTCGGTTAACCGTTAATATAATTATCAACTCTGCCCGCTCCTTGCACGAGAAAACTCCAAAAATCGCGTCAACGAGACATAGGCCCAGTACCATGGACGGCCCCCCAGATCCGGAGGATGGAATATACACCCAGCCCCGCATCTTGAAAAGTCGTCTGCGTGTTTAGGCTCCTCGTCAAGGGAAATAAAAAGTTATTATGTGACTGGACCATAGGGAAAGGGAAATAATCAATGTCAAATACACATCTCATTTTGATAAATTTTGGTTGCAAATCTCGTTCACAACAAAGCAAAATGAAATTGAGGAAAACATTTCAAGACCTGAACTGGTGCAAATATTGACTGCGGTTGGACCAAGGCCTTTTATTTTCAGTTATTTTTAGCAGCAGATGTCAACTACCACAAACCATGAATTATAATCATTCTCTGTCGGAAGGCGTCCCCCGATGATGATGTTCGAGCATACTTACCTGGCACAGGAGGCACCCTGATCACGAAGGGGGTCCTCCCAGGGCGAGGCCTGTCCATTGCACTTCGGATGGGTTGACCCCTGCGATCACCCCAAATGTGGGTGACTCGGGTGCGTAATTTTTTCGTAGGGGGGACTGCGTTCGCGCTATCCCCTGACATAGTCAAAACTAGTAAGGAAAGGTGCAAATAGCATTTACTTGAAGGCGCGCACCCGTGCTACGGTGTCTCTCGTCCAGACATCCACGATTTGCGCATCGGCATCATTGTGATTGCTGTGTAATCCGAAGTGTGCTGCCCAACAGGAAGCGCCGATTCCGCTACACTCTTGGGTGTTACGGCCCCTGATCTTGTAGCAGATATAGAAGAGTACTTACTTAATATCGTGACCCGCCAAAATGGCGCCGACATAACGGCCCCAGTCAAATTGTTTTACATCTTTTAACACAAAATTTATAATTTTGTTTTGCATTTTAAGCTTTTGTCAACTTTTTTCACCCTTTAAAAATAAAAAATAAAATTGGTCGAATTGTAAAATTATTTCCTCTGACGTTGTTATATTATTTCTTCGCAACAAACAACCGTGACCTGGTACCATATCGAGTAACTGTTATTAAATTATTTCTTGTGTTGTCATTATTATTGTATCTTGTGAGGTAAACCTGACACTGAGTCGGTGAGCAAAATGACTAATATACGGTTGGATTGTATGTTTTGACTAGTAGTTCAGGTCCGCGTTGACCATTATGTCGGGGCCGTTTTTTGTCTGTCGGTTAACCGTTAATATAATTATCAACTCTGCCCGCTCCTTGCACGAGAAAACTCCAAAAATCGCGTCAACGAGACATAGGCCCAGTACCATGGACGGCCCCCCAGATCCGGAGGATGGAATATACACCCAGCCCCGCATCTTGAAAAGTCGTCTGCGTGTTTAGGCTCCTCGTCAAGGGAAATAAAAAGTTATTATGTGACTGGACCATAGGGAAAGGGAAATAATCAATGTCAAATACACATCTCATTTTGATAAATTTTGGTTGCAAATCTCGTTCACAACAAAGCAAAATGAAATTGAGGAAAACATTTCAAGACCTGAACTGGTGCAAATATTGACTGCGGTTGGACCAAGGCCTTTTATTTTCAGTTATTTTTAGCAGCAGATGTCAACTACCACAAACCATGAATTATAATCATTCTCTGTCGGAAGGCGTCCCCCGATGATGATGTTCGAGCATACTTACCTGGCACAGGAGGCACCCTGATCACGAAGGGGGTCCTCCCAGGGCGAGGCCTGTCCATTGCACTTCGGATGGGTTGACCCCTGCGATCACCCCAAATGTGGGTGACTCGGGTGCGTAATTTTTTCGTAGGGGGGACTGCGTTCGCGCTATCCCCTGACATAGTCAAAACTAGTAAGGAAAGGTGCAAATAGCATTTACTTGAAGGCGCGCACCCGTGCTACGGTGTCTCTCGTCCAGACATCCACGATTTGCGCATCGGCATCATTGTGATTGCTGTGTAATCCGAAGTGTGCTGCCCAACAGGAAGCGCCGATTCCGCTACACTCTTGGGTGTTACGGCCCCTGATCTTGTAGCAGATATAGAAGAGTACTTACTTAATATCGTGACCCGCCAAAATGGCGCCGACATAACGGCCCCAGTCAAATTGTTTTACATCTTTTAACACAAAATTTATAATTTTGTTTTGCATTTTAAGCTTTTGTCAACTTTTTTCACCCTTTAAAAATAAAAAATAAAATTGGTCGAATTGTAAAATTATTTCCTCTGACGTTGTTATATTATTTCTTCGCAACAAACAACCGTGACCTGGTACCATATCGAGTAACTGTTATTAAATTATTTCTTGTGTTGTCATTATTATTGTATCTTGTGAGGTAAACCTGACACTGAGTCGGTGAGCAAAATGACTAATATACGGTTGGATTGTATGTTTTGACTAGTAGTTCAGGTCCGCGTTGACCATTATGTCGGGGCCGTTTTTGTCTGTCGGTTAACCGTTAATATAATTATCAACTCTGCCCGCTCCTTGCACGAGAAAACTCCAAAAATCGCGTCAACGAGACATAGGCCCAGTACCATGGACGGCCCCCCAGATCCGGAGGATGGAATATACACCCAGCCCCGCATCTTGAAAAGTCGTCTGCGTGTTTAGGCTCCTCGTCAAGGGAAATAAAAAGTTATTATGTGACTGGACCATAGGGAAAGGGAAATAATCAATGTCAAATACACATCTCATTTTGATAAATTTTGGTTGCAAATCTCGTTCACAACAAAGCAAAATGAAATTGAGGAAAACATTTCAAGACCTGAACTGGTGCAAATATTGACTGCGGTTGGACCAAGGCCTTTTATTTTCAGTTATTTTTAGCAGCAGATGTCAACTACCACAAACCATGAATTATAATCATTCTCTGTCGGAAGGCGTCCCCCGATGATGATGTTCGAGCATACTTACCTGGCACAGGAGGCACCCTGATCACGAAGGGGGTCCTCCCAGGGCGAGGCCTGTCCATTGCACTTCGGATGGGTTGACCCCTGCGATCACCCCAAATGTGGGTGACTCGGGTGCGTAATTTTTTCGTAGGGGGGACTGCGTTCGCGCTATCCCCTGACATAGTCAAAACTAGTAAGGAAAGGTGCAAATAGCATTTACTTGAAGGCGCGCACCCGTGCTACGGTGTCTCTCGTCCAGACATCCACGATTTGCGCATCGGCATCATTGTGATTGCTGTGTAATCCGAAGTGTGCTGCCCAACAGGAAGCGCCGATTCCGCTACACTCTTGGGTGTTACGGCCCCTGATCTTGTAGCAGATATAGAAGAGTACTTACTTAATATCGTGACCCGCCAAAATGGCGCCGACATAACGGCCCCAGTCAAATTGTTTTACATCTTTTAACACAAAATTTATAATTTTGTTTTGCATTTTAAGCTTTTGTCAACTTTTTTCACCCTTTAAAAATAAAAAATAAAATTGGTCGAATTGTAAAATTATTTCCTCTGACGTTGTTATATTATTTCTTCGCAACAAACAACCGTGACCTGGTACCATATCGAGTAACTGTTATTAAATTATTTCTTGTGTTGTCATTATTATTGTATCTTGTGAGGTAAACCTGACACTGAGTCGGTGAGCAAAATGACTAATATACGGTTGGATTGTATGTTTTGACTAGTAGTTCAGGTCCGCGTTGACCATTATGTCGGGGCCGTTTTTTGTCTGTCGGTTAACCGTTAATATAATTATCAACTCTGCCCGCTCCTTGCACGAGAAAACTCCAAAAATCGCGCCAACGAGACATAGGCCCAGTACCATGGACGGCCCCCCAGATCCGGAGGATGGAATATACACCCAGCCCCGCAGCTTGAAAAGTCGTCTGCGTGTTTAGGCTCCTCGTCAAGGGAAATAAAAAGTTATTATGTGACTGGACCATAGGGAAAGGGAAATAATCAATGTCAAATACACATCTCATTTTGATAAATTTTGTTTGCAAATCTCGTTCACAAGAAAGCAAAATGAAATTGAGGAAAACATTTCAAGACCTGAACTGGTGCAAATATTGACTGCGGTTGGACCAAGGCCTTTTATTTTCAGTTATTTTTAGAAGCAGATGTCAACTACCACAAACCATGAATTATAATCATTCTCTGTCGGAAGGCGTCCCCCGATGATGATGTTCGAGCATACTTACCTGGCACAGGAGGCACCCTCCAAACCTTCCTACAAACGACAGAACAGCCAGAACATGGAACAAGCTAAAAATAAATTCATGTGAAGCGATCTCAACAAAAGCTTCACCGAGCAAGTCTAGACACCTAACCTGAACACACAAACCACACCCACTTACCTACACACACTATCATGGCAAACACTACACTAGTTATTATCTCCCTTAACATTAGGGGATGCAGAAAGAAGGGAGACTGCATCATTAAGTTAATTAAAGAGCACACACCTGACTTTATATTTTTACATGAAACAAACATTAAAACAGAACATGAAGCCAACACATACACAACAAAGTTAGGCTTAAAACACGCACACTACAGCAATAGTCAACACCAATGGAACGGAACAGCGATTATTCAAACGTCGGACCGATGGAAAATTACTAACAAGGGAAATGACCAAGAAGGAAGGATAACCACGGTTAACATTACCAACAACAAACAAAAGTACACTTTAGTTAACATATATGCACCATCAGATAGGCATAAGAGGAAATCATTTTACAACAATCTCACACAATTTATTCCATATATACATGAAAGAGAAGAGCTCATCATAGGAGGCGATTTTAATTACATTAACGAGACAATAGATTCAATGCCAGGGAAACATTATGGAGTTATTGGGTTTTCCCTGACATGTCAATGTGTTACTTGTGTTTGGTGCGGTGCGGTGCGCACGGTATGAAAGGGTATGACGTAAGAGTGTGAGCGTGACGTAGTAGTAGAGAGGCAGTTGCTGTGAGTGAGAGATAGGTCGTGTTGGTTAATGGAGGAACCTTTGTTGTTAATAAAGTTATAGATGTTCAGAAGTGTTGGTGTTCTACCTTGGTGTTCTGTCCGTTTGGTCATAACAAGTAACTCAGACAACGACGTAACATTGGGGGCTACCGTCCGGGATTATTTGTGGTCCAAGGCAGGAAAAAACTCAGGTATCCGGTTTGCACCAGACGTCCTTCTACTTCCAACAAGGTTAGTAGTGTATTCGCTCCACCGTGGTCAGTGACGAGCGTGCTTTTGGTAGCGGTTCAAGTGAGTCATCGCAACGTGGACAGTTAAGTACCCATCCCGTGTGCTGTCGCCGTAAGTCATCACAACTGGGACAGTTAAGTTCACATCCCGTGAGTCATCACAACGTGGACAGTAAGTAGACATCCCGTGTGCTGTCGCCGTAAGTCATCACAAAGTTGGGCAGTTCTGTGACCATAGTATCCATTCATTGAGCTATTGAACTGTGTTGCTTGGCTCCTTGGCTTTGGGTTGGACACTTTCGTTCTAGGTTTTTATGATGGACATTGGCAGTGTATATGGTTCTAAGTTACGTAAGTAGTTATGTTAGACATTGTAAGAAGTGATTGTGGTATAATAATTTTTTCTGTTTTTCTATAATACAAATTTGTAAATACAAGTTACATAAAATAATGGCATGGATTGATAGATGGTGGGTAAACAAAATTGAAGAAGTTAGGTTAAAGTGGGAAAAAGACGCTGAAGAATCTCTGAGACAAAATGAAGAGAGACAGAGACAGTGACAGAAAAAAGATGAAAAGAAACTGAGACAATACGAAAAGAGACAGGCTGCATTAGAGGCAAAAAGACAGAGAAGGGCTATGGATGAGACGGAAGACTATGCCCGTGACGATAGCAAGGATGAAGAACTCTACGGATTAGCCAGCATTTATTGTGAAGATCCGTATTTGACGGAAGAAGTTTATAGGGTGGCGGACCCGCAATCTGGCCAGTTTGAGTATTATAGATACGAAAATCCCAAGAAGCAGGTTAACGTCATCAAGTATAAAAAGGAAAACATGATCCAGGGTGGTCAAAAGTACAATAGTAAAACAATTAGTGAATGTCGTGATAAGGTTCCTAAGAACAGAAAACATTACACAAGGAAAGATGAAGTATCTGAGAGGAATGAAAAAGAAATTATGTTTCTTAGAAACCGTGATGCCGCAAATGAGAAAGAAATAGAGTGGTTACAAAAACAGTATTCAAGGAAAGATGAAGAATCAGAGAAGAAAGAAAAGGAAATAAGGTTTCTTACAAACCGTGCTGCCGAAAATAAGAAAGAAATAGATGGGTTAAACTGGGAATTAGCAAATTAGCAGACAAACTTAGCCTCGTGGACAGATTAAAATTAAAAGCATCATTGTTCGACAAAGACAAGGAAATCGCGGGACAGAAAGTGCCAGTGAATGATTTACAAGCAAAATTGGATAGAGTTCAATATAGACTTACAGAGGTGGAAATGGAAGCCGAGAATTACAAAACAGAGCTAAAGGAAGCTAAAGATGGATTAATAATGGTAATTGTCGAAAAGCACAGCCTGTTAGCTCAAGCTAATAAAGAAAAAGCTAACTTGCTCAAAATAACTAATGACAAAGATGAGTTATTAGAAAAATTAAAGAGTGACCACAAAACAAAATTAGATGCAAAGGAAGTCGAGGCAGTAAGCTTAAAATTGAAAATTGACTCAATGGAGAAAGAGTTGTCTAGTTTTATAAATATAGTCAAGATTAAAGATGAAAAACTGATAGAAAGTGATACAAATATAATTATTGCTAACACAAAAACAGCAGATCTGAGTAAAGCCTTAGCTGAAAGGGACGATTTACTAGAGCAATTGAAGACGGAGCACAAAATAAAACAAAATGAAGCTGAATTGAAGTACATGAACTTTAACATGAAATATACTGAACTGGAAAAAGTATATTCTAGCTTGATAAAGAATTTTAAGAGTAAAGACGTAGAGCTAGCGGAGATGGAGTTAAACTTAATCAATTCAAAACAAAATATAACAGGGCTGAATAAGACGCTGACTGATACAGATGGAATTGTAGAGAAATTACAGAAGGAGCTAAAGGAAATAAAGATAGAGAATGAATATATTAAAGAAAGAATGACTCAGAAAGAAGAAGAGAATAAGGCGTTAACAATAAAGGTAGCACATAACAAAGAAGATATATTAGAATTATGGAGAATCATAAGGGAAAAAGAAGTGAACATGCCTAAATTGATGCTGAGATTAACAGGGAATGATACAGATATGACAGCTGGGGTGCAGAAACGGTCCAAAAGGTCTCAATTACTAATTGAGAATGAACAATTTATGGCTCAAAATCATCAGGCGTACAAGGAAGAAAGTATTGACCCATGTAGTAAAGATGAGTATCATTGGGTTATAGGAGCCTGGCAGACAAAAGTTGACGAAAATCAGAGGGTTTCAGATGAATTGGAAGTTATTGAGGAAATGGCCGAGCCGATTAAAACCACAGAGGTGAAGAAACCTACAAATTTTGAATGTGATGAATACAGAGATAGACATGCCACGCAGGGTGCGGAAATGGTGATAAACCGCAAGGAAAAAAAAAGAAAATAAGTGGGTTCACAATGCAATATAAATGCTCAAAGGAACATTGTTTTATACGGCTACACAAAGGTGACGCTTATGACCTCCATAAACACACCAAGACAAATACAGAGCTACACATGGACAGGGACAGTGACAATGTGGGGTCAAGACTGGCCAGAAATCAAGAGACCTTGACCGACAACTCACAGGGCAGGTTTACGCGAAAAAGAGAGGACGGTCTTGCTTTTTCGTAACGCCTAATGAGTTTATTAATCTTTGGGGTCCTCAAGGAAATATTGCGCCGTGTGGGGGCAGATGGCTGGTACGCCGAGTTATTAAAAGACATACACATGAAATGTCAAAAGCTTAATAGAGGTCAGGGTTATATTGACACCAGTTGCAACATATTTTTTGCCATGTGGGAAGGACCGCGTAGGCCTGCGCTAGGATACATCAGCCTATATAATGGAAACGAGGGTCGATTTTTGTTTAAGATAGGTGACAAAAGATATATACCACCATCAAGACCAATGGCTTTTATTTTTAAGGTAACTTTTGGGGTCAGTAAATAAATATGAAATGTGTATGGGATTTGTCCTGATAACTATTATGTGGTAATTTTTGGGTTTGAATTTTGGAGTCTAGGTGATCTAGTGCCATTATTTGATATGTGTTGTGATATTTCTGGGGTTCATGTCTAGTGTTACTAGCTATTATATGTACTAAAGATGTGATTTTTATGTCATGACAATTTCTTTTGATGATGTAAACAATTTTGTACCTGGAGACCTCAGAAAATTTTTGTAAAGAAGATGTAATAATGATGATAGATTCTTATGATGAGTTTTCCATGACATAGATTATGATGATTGCTCTATTCCGATGATTATGCTATTTATGGTTATAAAGGTGTTTTGATAATTGTTTTCTAATGATTTGATGTTTATTGATGAGTATTATTATCAATGCTGATGTTTAAGATAGATAATTATATAGGTGGGTATGGATGGATTGGAGATCTCCATAACCCCCAGCGTCCCATGCACTATGGGGACATTAAAGATACATGTGGAGTCCCACTGTGGTGACTATAAAGATACATGGAGAGTCCCACTGTGGGGACTATAAAGATACATGGAGAGTCCCACTATGGGGACAGCAAAGATGACAAAGATGTAAAAGATGTTTTTTTTTGTTGTTGTTTTGTTTTGTTTGCGTTTGCAAACGACAATGATTCTATGCCCTGATTTTTTTAATGTTTGAAAGATCGTGTATCTTATATCAAGTGTAGATTTAACTCCGTAAGTTAAATCTAAAGTGAAGAGGGGGGGTATGTCAGGGAAACATTATGGAGTTATTGGGTTTTCCCTGACATGTCAATGTGTTACTTGTGTTTGGTGTGGTGCGGTGCGCACGGTATGAAAGGGTATGACGTAAGAGTGTGAGCGTGACGTAGTAGTAGAGAGGCAGTTGCTGTGAGTGAGAGATAGGTCGTGTTGGTTAATTGAGGAACCTTTTGCTGTTAATAAAGTTATAGATGTTCAGAAGTGTTGGTGTTCTACCGTGAGTTGATCTGTCCGTTTGGTCATAACAAGTAACTCAGACAACGACGTAACATTCAACCAACCCAAATAGATCTAAAGATGAAATAATTCTGGAAGACACTAGTCAGATAGAAGTAATAAAATTAAATACATTACAGAAACATACAATCTAACCGATGCCTATAGGGAAGTGACGAAACCCACCAGAGCATCCTACGCACGACTAGTGCTAGGCTGGATAGGTTGTTTGTACTAAAATCTTCCACAATTTACAGAGCCATACATATCCCAGATACACTTAAATACACAGATCATAAAGCAATTAAAATACAGATAAATGGACCGAAGGAAAAGACATCAGGTCGATCCCCACATTGGAAACTTAACAATACTTTGCTAGAGAACAATCAATATTTATAAAAAATACAGCACATTATTAAACAATACACAGATACAATACCTACCATTAACGTAGGGAGACACTGGGAACTCTTCAAATCAACAGTGAGGAGAGTTACCCAGACAATCGCTGCAAACTTACAAAAGGAACGAAGAGATAAGGAAAAAGAACTCAAACATAAAATACCGATTCTTAAATTAACTGACCCCACAGACCCAGAAATAATAGAATTAGAAAAAGAATTAGACGCGATACAACAATATAAATATAAAGGCGCTCACATAAGAGGCAGAACATTAATAGACAACTTAGAAATCCCCACTAAACATTTTTTAACAATTGAAGACAACATTCAACATAGTAACAACATCAACGTTATCGAGGATAATGAAGGAGTGCTACACGACGATAACGAAGGAATAGTACACACATTCACAGACTATTACACAAAACTATACACACACGAACAAACAAACCCAGACATTCAGGATAGGTACCTGGCATACGCAAAGACGCTACAGGACGACCAGAGGAACGAGCTAGACAGACCAATAGCCACCACAGACATCAAGGCGGCGTTGGACCAAATGAACAATGGGAAACCACCCGGACCAGATGGACTGACAAAAGAGTTCTTCAAACACTTCGCTACACAGCTGACGCCATTGCTATTAGCTGTGATTAACAAAACATACAACAAGAAAGAACTAGCACGAAACATGGGGGAATCCTACATTAAAATTATTCCCAAAAATAAAAGCGATAGAACAAAAACTAAAAACTATAGACCAATATCGTTATTAAATACAGACTATAAAATATTAACTAAAGTAATAGCTAACAAAATTAAACCCTACCTAAAAGATTTAGTGCACCAAGATCAAGAATGAAGCATTAAAGATAGGAATATTAAAAATCATAATCATTTTATCAGGGCACGGGTTCAAAACAGCGACTGTCAAAACAGCGACAGTCATAACAGCGACTTCAAAACAGCGACTGTGTCAAAACAGCGACTTCAAAACAGCGACTGTATCAAAACAGCGACTGTATCAAAACAGCGACTGTATCAAAACAGCGACTTCACCACAAAGCTATTCTGGTCCAACCGTAAACTTAACACAGTGGTTCTCAACTTTTTGACACATAGAACCCTTTTTCATTTTCTAAACTTTTCCAAGGACCCCAAGTGAAAAAACTACATAAATGCATAGAGCAAAAATAAAACCTAAAACAATAGCAACATTTTGATGAAGTATTTAATGAAAATTATATATTTTGATTTAAATAAAATTTAAAAGCAATTAATGACGCAGATTAGCATATGCTACATACATATGCACTTATTCATATACAAAACAGCTGGTGAATGAAATAAAATTGTATCAACAAAAAAATAAAAATAACATTTAATTTGTCTTAGCTCCATAATATATAAATGAATTAAAAGGAAGATTTAAAACAGAATAGAAAAGATGAAGGTTATTTAAATTATATCTCATTTTGATAAAGTGTTTATTGAAATTAAAAGTTTTGTTTAAAATAAATTTTAAATCAATTCACTGAGGCTACGTATACACTCATTTATTCAAATACAAAAAACAAAAACAAAAACAAAAACTTCTCAGGGAAAATAAAATTATATTAATAAAGAATTAATAACATTTAATTTATCTTAACTACATGATGCATAAATGATTTAAAAAGAACATCTAAAACAGAATCGAAATTATCAAGGTTTTTTAAATTATGTGACATTTATCTATTTATTTATATGCAGTTAGTTTTCTCTCGTTAGCTAGCAGTCAGTGAAATGATGACGTGTTTATGTGGCTTGGTACTTCAGATTTAGTAAATCATCAGCAGCCTGTTGTTTGTGAGCATGTATATATACCCGGTATCCCTTTCAACGTCCAATTAAGCACACCCGATCCGATGTAATCGGACAATAAATAGGTCACGTGGTCAGGTAAAGGTACGTAGATTCACTCTACCCCCAGTCATTTTATTTACATTTCCCATAAATCTCGCCAGCAAACGTTGACCTGTGGTCGTCGCTTAGTCTAGCCCTCGTAACATGTCCTGATGTAACATGGGCCAGCCAACGAACAGTCCCTGGTCTCGGTAGACTTCAATGGATCTCTCCACCCCGATCAAAGTGGCGATGTAATAGGACTATAAAAATGCACGTGGTCAGATAGTCCTTTGAAAAGATACCTAAATTTATTCTGCCTCTCATTCCATTATTTACCTTCTCATAACACTCGCCACAACCATAGGTATACATTACACTATAACTATAACATAAAAGTCAATCTTCCCTCCACTCCCATGCCAAACATACTTAAAATAGAAATGACCACATTTATCTTTAGTTTTTTTAAAAATATTTTTCCCAGCGGTTTTACACTTTTAATCGTAAAATCAAAATCAATTAATGAAATATATATATATATAAAACAACATTAATTTGTTATTAAGGTGTTTACATAAATGGCGAACCTCGCAGGACTGAAACCACCACAAACCTGCGCCCTTTCATTCACTTCTGTTTCTTGTGTAGACCTACCTAGCATAAAAACTGAATTGTAATAAGATGTACAAAGTTGTCAGTATATAAAGTTAATACATTAAATAGTTACTAACACCGCGTAGCGGACAATATCGTTCAAGCAGCTGGACCCGTATGACCTAACAGAACGTTCCTTAATTGTTGTTGACATTTTGTTCAGTTTATTTTCGTCTTAGTTTATAAGTAAGACGAATGCATTGATAGGATGAATAAAAGTTTGTAATACGTTATAGTTCACCATAGTGTGTTACTGAGTGTGTAAATTGAGGTGCATGGATGGTGGCTAGGTTACATTGTATGGCGATCATGAAGGTGAAAATACTGCGGCGCTTATAATGGTTGCCCTGCCAGATTTTTTTAAAAATTAAAGCCCCTTTGTCGAAACGGCACGTGGTCGACTGTCCGGTGGTTACACAATGGCATGTTACGAAGGCTAGACAAAGTGGCGACCACGGACCGCCTGTTATGGAGAAGGTAAACAAAGAGATTGTGGGCTGAAAGAATGTAGGTACCTTAAAAAGGATTATCTGAACACATTGCCTTTTTATAATCTAATTATATCGGATTGGAGTGGTGAAGGATTTGGAAGGATCTAATATTAAACCATATTATTTTTATTTTTAAAAACTAGAAGAAAAACAACAATTTTTTGCGAAGTAAAAACGAGGGTTGAAACATCCGAGAATCAAAAAGTTCTGTAGTCAAACTGTCTCTGCCCCTCCCACCACAACCCCCCTCAATAAATCGATCGAATCGATGTTTGCTAGTCTCTATCGAGCTTTCTGCACAATATATATGACTAAAGTAATAATAGTTATAATTTTATTTTTGAATTTTTTTAAAAAATGTGCCCTGAAACTGTGTATACACTCTTTAAAACACCACACCAACATTTATTTATACACACCTCCAGTTGATTATTTTAAATTTTATATTGTCCCTTCTCTACAAAAAATCTGCATTATCAGAAGCAAAAGAAAAAAGTTGCTATTTTGATACAGTCGCTGTTTTGATACAGTCGCTGTTTTGATACAGTCGCTATTTTGACCGTCGCTGTTTTGACCGTCGCTGTTTTGACACAGTCACTGTTTTGACGGTCGCTGTTTTGACAGTCGCTGTTTTTCCCGGATGCGTTTTATCAGACATGTAATACACTATGACAAAGACAAAAACATTGAAGCAAGTATCTTGGCCCTTGACCAAGAAAAAGCATTCGATAGAGTATCTCACACATACCTACACAAAATATTAAAACAAAATAACCTAGGAAACTACATGTGTGACTGGGTTAAAATAATATATAAAAAATCCCATTAGTAAGCTACTCATTTATAATACACTATCGGAAGAAATAAAAATACAAAGATCTGTTAGGCAGGGGTGTCCACTCTCGCCCTACTTCTTATGGATAAATCTGATAAAGGGCCGTCCATAAATGACGTCATGCGAGTTTGGTCGATTTTTACCCCTACCCCTCGTCCCAAACCTTAGACTCCCTCCAATATTACGTCACAAAATCTTACCCCCTTCCTCCAATATTACATTACATAAAAAATCTATGACATCTCCCCCCCCCCTTAAAAATCTATAATTTTCTAAGTAAAAAGTAGCACGTTTCAAATCACTTTAACTTTATTGTCATGTTAGTAAGTATTTAGTTCAAGGCTGCAATCTATATCATGACACGCGAGAACCCACACAAAACGTCATAAAATAAATAGGAAATGGAATATTTAAGTGAAACTATGAATTAAAGTTGCGTGTTTAGGTGTGACGTCACAATTCTGAATTCCCCCTCCCCCTTGTCACAAATGCGAGGACCCCAACCCCCTCAGGCGCGTGATGTCTTTTATGGACGGCCCCTGACATTTGTTAACAATGCTATCACTATCAGTATTCAAACCGCTGGGTTAGTTAATATTATTGTACTCATTGATGATCGTAGTGTATTTGCTTATTCTAGTTCTAGCAATAGGTTTTTAATAAAAGAAAGTACAATATTTCAGTTCCTTGTCACAGAGTACCTTATACCACCACAAAGCGTTCCTCAGAGTGTGCAAGTCACTAGACCATCACAAAGCGTTCCTCAGAGTGTGAAAGTCATTAGACCATCACAAAGCGTTCCTCAGAGTGTGCAAGTCATTAGATCATCACAAAGCGTTCCTCAGACTGTGCAAGTCATTAGACCAGGGGCGGGTTAAAGAATGCACGGAGCCCCGGGCTGCAATCAAACGGGGGCCCTATCCAGCCAGCGTCCCTTATAGTAAAATGATTGTTAACAGCTAATATATGACTGTAACTAAATATTAATAATGAAAAAATAAATAAACAAACACAAAGAAATAACTGAAGTGTTTGCGGTATGTTACAACTGAGTGTGAAATGAAAAATTTACTTTTCCACTGCTGGGAATCGAACCCGACACCAGTAGCATCACGTGCCTGTGCTCTCTCCACACGGCCAGCGGAACTTGTCAAAACGGAGAAATTTTAAAAATATAAACTATATTTTATACTATGTTCTCTTAGTTAGCCAATTAAATCAAGTTTTATCGATTATTAAGACTGAATCGCAATTTGTTGTATAGATTATATTTACAAATTTATTGAATTTATTATATTTTCAAGGGTTCGAGCAAACATTTGTACACTTTTATCATATAAAGTATAAAAAGTTTGGGGGACCCCGAACCGTCGGGGGCCCCAGGCTTTAGCCCGCTCAGCCCCCCCCCCCCTTAATCCGCCATAGCATTAGACCATCACAAAGCGTTCCTCAGAGTGTACAAGTCACTAGAACATCACAAAGCGTTTCTCAGAGTGTACAAGTCACTAGACCATCACAAAGCGTTCCTCAGAGTGTACAAGTCACTAGACCATCACAAAGCGTTCCTCAGAGTGTGGTTAGTCATTAGACCATCACAAAGCGTTCCTCGGAGTGTGGAAGTAATTAGACCATCACAAAGCGTTCCTCAGACTGTGCAAGTCATTAGACCATCACAAAGCGTTCCTCAGAGTGTGGAAGTCATTAGACCATCACAAAGCGTTCCTCGGAGTGTGGAAGTCATTAGACCATCACAAAGCGTTTCTCGGAGTGTGTAAGTCATTAGACCATCACAAAGCGTTCTTCAGAGTGTACAAGTCACTAGATCATCACAAAGCGTTCCTCAGAGTGTACAAGTCACTAGACCATCACAAAGCGTTCCTCGGAGTGTGGAAGTCATTAGACCATCACAAAGCGTTCCTCGGAGTTTGGAAGTCATTAGACCATCACAAAGCGTTCCTCAGAGTGTGAAAGTCATTAGACCATCACAAAGCGTTCCCCGGAGTGTGGAAGTCATTAGACCATCACAAAGCGTTCCTCGGAGTGTGAAAGTCGTTAGACCATCACAAAGCGTTCCTCAGATTGTGGAAGTCGTTAGACCATCACAAAGCGTTCCTCAGAGTGTGGAAGTCATTAGACCATCACAAAGTGTTCCTCAGAGTGTGCAAGTCATTCATTACTTTGGAAACTGACAAGAAGAATCTTTTTTTCTCTTATTTGATAAAGTATGTATCTAAAAATCAAAAGAGCAAGCCAGTATAATATTAATAATAGTAAAGTATTGATAGTTTTTGCAATGTCCGGCATGTCCGGCATCCTTCCGTCTCGCGAGACGATGGTGCATCACCGTTGGGTTGGGTTGCATTTCCTCGAGTGACTGTGCAGTCCTATCCTTGAGTGACAGTCTTTGCCACAGTTTTTACACACGAGTTCTGTGCTTCCAAATGTTGTTTTTGCAATATAGAAGGAAGTATTTATTTATTTATTCATTTGTTCTAGCATTACGCTTTAATTTTAATGAAAGAAATGACAGTTGCCAAGGCCGCCTAGGGCTAATCCAATAATCAATTTATTCTGTATAATTTGGTATTTTCCCTATCTCTCATTGGCGGAAAAAAGGAATTAGCCAAGGGGACCGCCCACAAATGACGTCACTCAGCTTTGAAGAAATTTTACCCTCCCCCCCCCCCGGCACAAAAACTTAGACCCCCCCTCCAAGATGACGTCACAAAGCTGTGATTCCACCCTACCCCTAAAAGCTGTATTTTCTATTTGAAAATGAGCAAGTTTCAAATCACTTTATTGTCATTATAGTATGCATTCAGTTAGTGTAAGGCTGCAATCTTATATCGAAACACGCGTGAATCTTATCTTAGATATACAGACGCTCCTTCTATGCAGAAGATAATTGCGTCCACAGACCATGAGAGATGATCTGTTGGCAAGTGATGCAGCGGTCACAGGCCACGGCTATAGGGGTTCCACGCATTACCCCAGCCGCCTAACTATTGTCTAGTTAGGTACCCATTCGGAGCTGGGTGACTCGGGGACTCCTCAGGCCCCGAGAACAAATCCTCACCTTTGTGTGGATTCGAACTCGTGACCATCGGTATGACAGTCGAGAGCACTACCTCTCGACCACCACGTCCATGTAAAACGTAATAAAATTGATAGTAAGAAATCGAATAGTAAAGCGGAACTGTGATTTGAAGTAGCGTATTTTGATGTGACGTCACATTGCTGGAACTCCCCCCTCGTCCCAAATCTTATCTTATCTTATATGTTACAGACGCTCCTTCTGTACAGAAGATTATTGCGTCCTACGTATTTCTATGGTTTGTGTTTAGTCCTGTATTCTTACTAGAGTTTTAAAAGATGATAAAGTGGTGGCTTTCCTGGTTTCTTCAGGCAACCCATTCCACGCCCGAATACCGGACGGAATATGGGGTTCCCTCCCCCCTATGTGCGTGAACGAGTTGCGCTTCTATATTAATTTAAAGAGATAATGACTTTTTAAAAAATGTTTGTTGTATTAACTTGTATGTTGATAGATTAATTAGATTATTCTTATCAGCGGTTCTCAAACTGCTGGACCCTATCCGAGAAAGACATAGTTTTTTTTTTTAATTCTTACCTCTGTATTCCACTCAACACTTAAAGCATAAGAAAAGTGATAAACAACAATTTCAAACTTTGTGGTAAACAATGTATGTGTCTATTCTTGAAATTTGCTGCGGAATAGACATAACCCCCCCCCCCCCGCTTCCCTCTAGTAATGCCACTGTTCGATGACTATATCTACCATGAAATTCATTTGCAGGCACCATGTTCATTTTCATCTTTTTTTAAAAAAGATCAGTTTAAATTTAGATGTTGATAATTTATTATTTTTAAATTGGTTTATGATAAAATTCAAAATTAATTGTTAACAAAATTCATTGCATTTATCTATTTGCTTTCGTGAGGGAGAGTAGCAATCAGGTATACTATAAAAAAAATTTATTTACTAAACTCCCCCTTAACTTGAATACAAAAACAAAATTTAGTGAAGTGCTAACTGACCCCCCCCCCCCCCCCCAAGTGAGTCCTAATTCCTCCTTAAGGCCGATTAGGACTATAAGTACTGTAATTAATGTAATTGTAAGTTTAAGTGACACATTGTTTCTAGGTCGACTAGGTTGTTGATTACCAGATCTCACTGTTCCCAAACACACAAAATGTTTTATATTATTATTTATATTCAGTATTCAGTGGGCAGCAAATTGTCTACGTGCACCATTGGAAGATCATCATAGACATTAACAGAAATCATAATCGTTTCCTTATTTTATTATTTACATTTTGGCCAATAAATGCTAATATTATCTTATCTTATCTTATATGTTACAGACGCTCCTTCTGTACAGAAGATTATTGCGTCCTACGTATTTCTATGGTTTGTGTTTAGTCCTGTATTCTTACTAGAGTTTTAAAAGATGATAAAGTGGTGGCTTTCCTGGTTTCTTCAGGCAACCCATTCCACGCCCGAATACCGGACGGAAAGAAAGAAAACTTGTATGTGTTTGTTCTTGCATATGGAATAAGAAAGGTGTTTTTGTCTTTATGTCTATTTGAGGGTTGTATTAGGTTATCTTTGTGTTGTATTTCTAAATTAGAATTAATTGCCTTATGTATAATTACTAATTTACTCTTGGTTCTTCTATCCTCTAGTGTTTCAAGGTTTAATGATTTAACTAATGGTGTTACTCTTGTCAGTTTTGAGTATTCTCCAGTAATGAATCTGGCAGCTCTTTTTTGGATTTGTTCTAACTTATCAATATTTTCTTTGGTGGATGGGTCCCATACTGAAGATGCATATTCTAGTATAGGTCTCACCAGGGTGAGATAGCATTTTAGTTTTATATCTTTGTTACATTTGTAAAAGTTTCTTTTTATAAAGCCTAAGGTTTTGTTTGATTTTTTAATAACTTCATTGACATGGGGATTCCAAGATAGTTTCTCATTTATTATGACTCCTAAGTATTTCGCATCTTTAGTTTGGGTTAGTTCTTTTCCATGAATGAAATATTTTGAATTTATTTGTTTCTTTTTCTTTGTTACTCTTAGCAGTTGACATTTTTCTGGGTGGAAGGACATACTCCAGTTAGTTTCCCATTTTATTAATTCATCTAAGTCTTTTTGTAAAATTTTGCTATCTTGTTCTGACTTGATTGTTCTATAGATTATACAATCATCAGCAAATAACCTAACTTTAGTTCCTGTTGAGATATTGTTGGGTAAGTCATTTATATAAATTAAAAATAGTAAGGGACCTAGGACAGTTCCTTGTGGAACTCCTGAGTTAACCTTTATTGGTGTAGATTTAGAACCATTAATTATTACAGTTTGCTCCCTACCCAATAGGAAATCTTGGATCCAGTGATGCAAGGGACCTGAGATTCCAAAGTATTTAAGTTTTTTGAGTAAACTAAGGTGGTGAACTTTGTCGAATGCTTTTGAGAAGTCTAGTAATATTGTATCTATTTGATCATTATTATCTAAGCCTTTTGATAGATCATCTATTAGGCCTATCAATTGTGTTTCACATGATCTGTTCTTTCTAAAGCCATGTTGGTGTGGGCATAGGGCATTATATTTGTCAAGGTGGTTAACTATTCTGCTATATATTATGTGTTCCAGTAATTTACATGTGATACTAGTAAGTGATACAGGTCTGTAATTACCAGGGTCTGACTTATCACCTTTCTTAAAGAGCGGCGTTACATAGGCTAATTTCCAATCCTCGGGCACTTT
>MUZC01000290.1:507353-530363 GCA_002072015.1 Radix auricularia
ACACTGTTTATATAATTATTTTGGAGGTTACGGCTAAGTTTCTGTGTCAGGTGTTTAATTTTTAAGTATTTTTTGTGTATCCTTTCTGAATTGGTAGCCTTAAATTTCTTAAATAAATTCTCCTTTAGTTTGCAATACTTTTTAAGTTTAAAATTGAACCAGCATTTATTAATTCTATTTGAAGTTATTTTTGTTGGAACATTCTGATCCATTTTGGTTTTTAGATTTGTTTTTATTTCCTTCCATATTTCTTCTACAGGGCTAACTATGCTGAATTTACTTAGGAAATTTTGTTGGAAATTAGAAGCTGATTGGTGTAATTTTATTAAGTTGCATTTATTCCAAAGATATATTGTTCTTCTAGGCATCTTATTTATTTTAGTTTTTATTGTGTTGGTTACCCTAACAATATCATGGTCAGACAGCCCAGGAATTATTGTGCAGTCTACTACTAATCCTGGTCTGTTTGTTAGGAATAAATCTAGTATTTTGTTTTTCCTAGTTGCTTTTTTTACTATCTGTTCTAGGTTTATGTTATTTATTGTGTCTAAGAAATGTTCATTAATTTCTTTATTATTTTGGTGGCTATCGACTGTATATTTTTTCCAATTTATGTCTGGAAGATTTAAGTCCCCCATAGACCAAATTACAGCATTTTTATAATTGTTTTTAATGTAAATTAATTGACTGCAGAGATTCCTCATGTATTCTATGTTTGTATTTGGTGGCCTATATAGACTGCCTACAATAAAGGGTGATGAGTTAGGTGTAAATATTTTGCAGAAAACAGATTCTATATTGGAGTTTGGTTGTGTGTTAATTTCTTCAGCTATTAGAGTTGAATATTACTAATACTAATATTAATAAAATTAATTTCAAACTATTTAATGAGTTTTAGACTGCTAGAACTAGAAAGGCTAGTTACAAACTAAAGACAAAGATTGGGTAGCCAATTAACGCTGGTATTAACTAACATTAAATTCAAATTATCAAATGAGGCCAACTGCAGAGATTTTCCAACCAAAGATTGACTAGCTTCGTAACTGTAGCTTTCAGGACTCAAATATTTTTTAGATTACATTTACATGTTCAATCAAGCCAAAACACATCTTTTTTAAATACAAATTCCAAGAGATTGTATGAAGTAAAATCATTAAATTTAAACATTCAAATTCAAGATATTTATATAAAAGAGCTAAAACTATACATACAAAATTCATGCATACATTTACATATATAATTTTTAAACAGTGAATCTATATTAATTAAATGGTAGCGTCTCCTGGGGCTTATCTTCAGAAGGATGTTAATGTTAAGCAAAAGAATAGTATAGAGATTGAAATGAACAGGTGTTTTCAACTTCACAACTTGTGCTAAATACTAAATGGGCACATAATGTCATTTTTTGCTAATATGAGCTATTTTAAAAAAAATATCTGTAAGCTACTGTGTAAATGAACGGATCTTAAATAAACCAAAATTTGTATACAAAAACTTGTTATCCCAAATTAAAATGCTATAGGGCACAGAACTTCCAATTTCTATGCCATGTCTTTTTTTGTGTGTATATGATACTATATGTTTAAGATATTTTCCCCATTACATTTCTAACAATGTTAAGTACTAGTATATATAACCATGATGAAAGTGAATTAAAATGAACCGGTTTTTACAATTGACATCTTGCACTGAATGAGCCCATGGGCCCCTAAATGCTATTTATTCTTATATATCTATATATATTTTGAAAAAAAAAATTAAGTAAGCTTAAAATTATTATAAAAACTCAAAAATGTATATTTAATTACTATCATACACTGAACACCTTATGTTCATTCCCTCAGGGCAGGGGGCCCCAAAAGTCTTTTTTTTTAAAACTGCAAGTTAATTTAATTCCCCAAACAATTTTACTCGCTATTGAGAAATGTGGCATGAGTACAATGGCAATAAAAAAATTAAATTATCCCTCATTTTGGAGCCGGGCACCTTTAATATAAAAATTTTCTGTAGTAGTAAGCTTTTTAATTATTAATTTTTTAAATCTGTTTCACTGTTTGCTATGAAACCTGGACTACTTTTTTTTTTTTGCACACTTCGGCATAGGTTTCTGGCATAATTGTCGTTAAACATATCACTCATTGGTTTCTTTAAATTGATTCATTTTTACTGAGATCATTGCAATACACAGCATTTTATACAGATACTAGCAGACTCGTCTATAGCTACATAAAATCCAGAATGTACAGAAAAGTGCTAAAAATATTGATAATAAAATAACAAGGTCGACAACACTCCAAATAAAGCAATCATCATCAATAAATGTGTATGCAAAATTTTAAGACAAACTTGAGGTGTTAGCAGTAATGCAGGTGACTGGGAATACTTCACTCTTCAGACAATTTCATTTCATCATTAATTTGACATCACATATAAAGGGCCATGTTTTGTAAAGTAACATAACTATTATTAGTAAAAGTTTTCTCCAAGGCATTAAATTTGTAATCTTGTTCTGAATGTTTTATTTTTTGGGTAAAAATTAAGAGCGTTTTTTGTGTAAAGCATTTTTAAAAAGAATTACATTTCAATGTGCCCCTATCTGATTATTTACTTAACAGTTTGTTGTTAAATATTTCCCATAGGCATCAGGTGACCAGATTGTGTAAAAAATTTACAACAGATATCAAATTTGAAAGATTTATCTCTTGAATGTGTCCTTTTGTTTGTATCTAGGTTACAAGAACTTGTAGAATATTTACAACAGATATCAAATTTGAAAGTTGTTTTTTTTCATAAATGTGTCCTTTTGTGTGCATTTAGGTTACGAGATTGTGTTAAACATTTACCACAGACATCACATTTGAAAGGTTTTTCTCCAGAATGTGTCCTTCTGTGTTTTGTTAGGTGAGCAGACTGCGTAAAACCTTTACCACAGATGTCACATAAAAAAGGTTTTTCTCCTGAATGTGTCCTTTTGTGTGCTGTCAGATCCCCAGATAGTGTAAAACATGTACCACAGTCATCACATTTAAAAGGTTTTTCTCCAGTATGTGTCATTTTGTGTTTATTTAGGTCACCAGATAAACATTTACCACATTTGTGTGCAGTTAGGTATCTAGATTGTGTAAAACATTTCCCACAGATATCACATTTAAAAGGTTTCTCTCCAGTATGTGTCATTTTGTGTAGTGTCAGGTCACCAGATTGTGTAAAACATTTACCACAGATGTCACACTTGAAAGGTTTTTCTCCAGAATGTGTCCTTTTGTGTACTGTCAGGGTATCAGATCTTGTAAAACCTTTACCACAGACATTACATTTGAAAGGCTTTTCTCCAGAATGTGTTCTCTTGTGTAGTGTCAAGGTATCAGATCTTGTATAACATTTCCCACAGATATCACATTTGAAAGGTTTCTCTCCAGTATGTGTCCTTTTGTGTAGTGTCAGGTCACCGGATTGTGTAAAACATTTACCACAGACATTACATTTGAAAGGTTTTTCTCCTGAATGTGTCCTTTCGTGTACTGTCAGGGTATCAGATCTTGTATAACCTTGACCACAGATGTAACATTTGAAAGGCTTTTCTCCAGAATGTGTTCTCTTGTGTAGTTTTAGGGTATCAGATCTTGTACAATATTTCCCACAGATGTCACACTTAAAAGGTTTTTCTCCTGAATGTGTCCTTTTGTGGTCTATCAGGTGACTAGATTGTGTAAAACATTTACCACAGACAATACATTTGAAAGGTTTTTCTCCAGAATGTATTCTTATGTGTAGTGGTAGGTCATTAAATCTTCTAAAACATTTACCACAGACATCACATTTGAAAGGTTTTTCTCCAGAATGTATTCTTATGTGTTCTGTTAAGTCATTAAATCTTCGAAAACATTTCCCACATAAATCACATTTGAAAGGTTTTTCTTCATGTGTTCTTTTGTTTTCTGTTGGGTCATTAGATCTAAAATCCTGACCCCAAATGTCACTTTTGAAAGTGTTCCTACCAAAATGTTCCATTTTGTGTTGTTTAAGGTAACCAGAAGACATTTCTCAAACACATCACATTTGAAATGTTTCTCACCTAAAAGTTGTCACTATGTCTTTCATGTTCAAACTGTAGTAACATTTCCAAAAGACACCACATTAAAAAGCTCTTTTGAAAGAACATTTCCCATGTTTAATGCAATTATCATAATGTATATAAACCTTTCCCATAATTATTAAAATTAAATGATTTTTTCTAATGATACTTCATTTCTAAAAGGCATTTTAAACCTATCATATCATTTGTCATTCTAAATAGTTCCACTTGCTTCCTTTGGCAGTAATGATTACGATGTCTGTCAAATGTCTCTCCAGGTACATTTGAGGTAGTACTAAATTTGTACTTGATATGTCTGAAACTCACAAGACAAAGTTTAGTAGTTAGGAATTAATGTAATGATAGATGCTGGTCACCCAGTTAGAATTAATGTAATGATAGATGCTGGTCACCCAGTTAGGAATTAATGTAATGATAGATGCTGGTCAGCAAAAAATAAATAAATTAATTAATAGATTAAAAATGGACTTAAGTCTTGAAATGAAAAACAAATGTCATAAAATATGTCTCTAGCCTGAAATATTAACAGTGACACATGCCAATAGATTACAAAATGTGCAGTCAATATCTTTATCTATATGAGATGAACTATCTTTTGTTAATTTTTAAAGTAAAAGTTGAAAAGATGTAAAGATTACCTCTTGGCTAACAGCCTGAATGTTTATTCCAAAATACTTTGTCCAATGGCATCTTCAGTACATCTGATACAAAATTCAAATAAATTACTTCATAAAACTCAACTCTTTTTGACTCCCAAAAATTTATTAAAGAAATAATCCATTTTGAAAAAATTCTGTTATTTCAGAATTTTTTAAAAATCCAAGTCAATAGAAAATACCTGGTTCATTTACTTGTCTTTTGAGACAAGTTTTCTAAACATAGAAGTAGAAGCAAATAAAGTGCAACATGTGTTGTGAAATCTTTGGCTTTAGGATTTATTACAATATAGTAAGAAATTAATTATTCAATAATACATAAATTGATGAAGTAATTTTATTTGAACACAAACTATGTCAATTCCTCTACTTTAAGTTTCAGACTATGAAGTCTTTTAGGATTTTGCTAAACAAGCATATTATTTTTTAGTTTTTACTAGAATCAAAAACTTTTTTTTTTTTGAAGAAAGAAAGAAATAGATTATTAAATGTACTTAAAAATTGGTCCATGTAAAACTTCGACTAAAAAAATCCCCAAATTTACTAAAATTCATAAACTTGGTTATCAACAATGAGGAATGTGATATTGCAGTTTGTAAATTTGTCCTTAATTTAGATTGTCATTAAAATATCCTTTGTTTAGAGTCTACCTTCACTTAAAATAACACAAAATTAATTTTCATATAATAATAAATTAAATTATATATATATTTATTTAATTTATAAATTATCGATTAATTTCTCGATTAATCAGTAAAAAATTATTGCTTAAATATTTTAATTAATAAAATAGTCATTAAATTTAATGAAAATGTTTTAACCGAATTTTAAGATTTGTTAAAAATCATTAATTATTAACAATTAACAATAGTTTGCTTTATTTACCAACAAACTTCTCCGTTGTAAAAAAAATTTTAAAAAATTTAAAAAATTTTAAGTGTTAACTTTAAAATAAAGATGTATTTATAAGGAAAATGATATAAAAAATTAAACATTAATTTTACTTAATTAACATTATAACAATAACAAAATTTTAATTCATTGACATGATGTTGAACTACGTATATTCAAGTTTTTATAAAAATGTCAATAGCCTGTTTTTGTTACTTCCCTTGAATATTCAGTTTGATGATGTCATTCATCTTATTTTTAAAAATTATCGAATAATTATTCGGTAATTTTTCTAAAGTTTACGATGAAATTTAAATAAATCGATAACAGCCCTAATATAATATCTATCTATCTATATTTTTTTTTCGAGATTGAAGGGGTTCTAATTCAGTTTGCAGGAACAAACATACACATTCTGGTTCTTACCATCTGGAATTAGTACTTGAAATGGGCTGCCTGAGGAAGCCAGGAAAAAGAGGACTTTATCAAACTCTTAATGACTCTCATAAAATTGCAAGATTAGTCAAAAACCTTGGATAAGTGTAGGCTGCAATAACCCATCAGTAGTGATTGAGCATCTGTAAAAGATCAGATAAATTTAATAATTATAAGCTAAAAATTACTGAGATGTGAATAAAGTGTTAATGAATAAAAATTTAAATTGTTGCTGCACATTGTGCATATATTATACAATACTAGAAAAATGGCTGATTTAAATTGATGGACGATGTCATCTTTTAAGGTTAGGCATTTTATAACTTCACTTTTCCTTATGAATAATTTGTCAATCCTTATATAACGTACCAAAGCAGGGGGGGTCTTCAATAAATGGCATTTTGCGTATGGATCCATAGGGTGGTCTCCACCAGTGGCGTCGCTAGGGGGGAGCGGTGGGAGCGGGCCGCCCCGGATGACACCATCAGGGGGTGACACCAAATCCATATAAAAAAAATTTCCCGTTATTTGGCACTGGAAAACTCGGAGGAGATCTATGGGTTAAATCGTGAGGGGGTGACACCAAAAGCTACCGCCCCGGGTGACACCATGAGCTACCGCCCCCGGTGACACCAACCCTAGTGACGCCTCTGGTCTTCACTGAATGTGTACGTAGGCACAACAAATTTAATTTGCCTAGTACTAAGCCTAGTAATTTAAACTTAAACCGCTCAGTTTGCAAACGGCATTCTCCACTGCCAGAGTCAAAACTGATATGCAAAAAAATTCTGAAACATTTTGTTCAGTTTATTCAGATGGCGATTTCACTTGAAATTTTATTATATTTTATCAGTTTTTCTTTTTTTTTTTTGCTGTCCTTAAATGACATCACGCGATTTTGGCAGAGATATATTACATCGTCACAACACTTAGACCCTCCCGCTCCAATAAGATGTCACAAAGCTTTGAATGCCCCCCCCCTCTTAAAAGCTTATTGCAAATTACCATTTTCAAATTACTTTTTGATCATTAAAATATGTATTTAGTGTAAGTGTGCACTCTAATATCCTAACACATGTTAAGCCATTGAAAATTTAACTAAATAAATTGGAAGCAATCAAATATTTTAGTGGAACATTAATTTTGCTGTGATTTTGAATTTTTTAACACCGCAACTTATCTAACATTGTCATAAATGTGTGATCTTCCTCTGCCCCACATCATGTATGGATGGCCCCTTCATGCTGTGTTGAAGACAATAAAATTTGAAAAGCATGAAGTTACATAAAACTTTAAACAGGCAGTCAATGAATTACGTCAGCAATTTTTGACAATTTTAACTGCCCATTCTGCCTTGTAACACTTCTTCACAAAAACTTAGACACACCCCCTCCAATATGACATCAAAAAACTTTGACCCCTCCAATATGACGTCAAAAAACTTTGACCCCACCAACCTAACTAAAAGCTGTATTTTCTAATTGAAAATAAGCATGTTGCAAATTACTAAAATTATTACCATTTAAATATGTATTTAGTGTAAAGCTGCACTCTTTTATCAAAACGCGTGTGAAGCCATCGAAGATGTCATTAAATAAATTGCAAGCAATCAAATATCTTAGGTGAACTTTTATTTAAATTTAAGGTTGTGCATTTTGATGTGACGTCATATTTCTTAAACATCTCATCTCCCTCTTTACACATTGTCACAAATGTGTGATCCCCCACCCCTGTGCGTGGCTTATTTCATTTAATGGCTCAATCTAGATTTTTTTTAACCTTTGAAATTCATTAATAAGCTTATCTAGTGATCATGATATTTCATTATGAGAACTATAGTTTAGTATTTAAGTATTAGTAATAGTAATAGTATAATTGAAATACAGAAAATTGTTTACGAACATGTTGTAACTTGTCGTAACGGCAGACAACCCGTGCGGATGTTGCTGGCGTTATGACATATTCGTAGCACCAGCCACATTTGCGCGGGTTGTCTGCCATTACTTTGTCGTAGCAGTAGACAGTAGACACTCCGATTCCGATTTTAAAAACATTTTTATATTAAATATTAAGTTAAATTAAAACTTTTAACATGTTAATTACAAATCCTGATTTGGTAATTTCTTATTTTAGCGCAAATTATTTTTGTATAGCAAAAAAATAAACTCTCTTACTTTTAATAGTTTAAACACATTCAATAAGTAATAAAAGAAGTATTTAATGATAAAATATTTGGTTTTTATGTGTTTTGATGACTTTAAAGGGGTTTTGATCTTAAAAACTGGTTTTAAAATCAGAATTCTAGCAGAAATCATATGACATGATTCATGATAGATTATATTAGACTATCCCTGACTATAGTTTGATTGATACCCAATAAGCACAACTACAGAAATATAAAGTTAAGTAAAAGTAAAAGTGTAGCCCCGAGGTACATTTTTTAATAATTGAGAACTGCAACTATGATCAGGTAATAATAACTAAGTTACAGAACACTTCAGAAATACTTTCAGCGGACGTCTGTCTCCGTATCTATTCGGTAGACAACTCATTTTTTTAAACGTACAATATTAAACATTATTTCGCAGTAATCACAATCACAGCGAAATTTGATATTCTCCTCAGAACTAATTAAATCAATTAAATGCATTATTATAAGTTGTATCTTAGCTATTACAGCGCTGATTTGGAAGTCTTTTTAATTTCTAAGGAATTTTGTCGGCGCTCAACAATAATTGGTCCGAACGTGAAGCAACCAATTTGTTTATAGTCGAAGGTAATGTCCTAATTGTAATGAAACCTTTTTTTTTTATCACCCTACTTGCCGGATTGTCACAGTAAGATGCCAAATGGAACTGTCTCACCTACAAACAACCAAAATAAGAATCAGACGTATAGTGTATAGTAACGAAACAAAATATGAAATTTCCTGTAAATATTTATCAATCTTGTAAGTATAATAAAACATAAAATGTACATTGACCATCAGTCAGTAAATTTATGTTAGCATGGGTCATGCCAGCTAAAGACCAATCATAGAGTGACAGAAAGTCGAAAAAATGCCTTAGAAATTAATAGACCTTAAAATTAGTGCTGAAATAGCTAAAATTTCTAAAATACAGCATTCAACATGACATATAACAATCATTATAATAATACATTCAATAAATGAAAAACGTAAGTTCTAACAGAAGACGAGAAGATTACATTTCGCTGTGGAATAATATATATTTTACACGTCTATTCTAAGTTTAAAAATTGCAGTATTACGCGAAAAAGAAAGCAATTACACTCACGTCAGTGGCGTAGCTAGGGTCATGTGCGCCCGGGGGCATGACACAAATTCTGCGCCCCTTGGCCTTGACGGACCGAAAAATTATGGAAATACGTCATCTCCATATGAAACAATAAAATCGAGAAGATCCAAAGTAGTTTCCGGTAGAACTTCAGTCCGGGTACTGAGCATCCATTTTTAGTCTTTGATTTCTGTACACAATTCGTAGAAATTAGCAAAATCTAAGCAATTTTAATGAAGCGTATCGACTTTTGTTTCAGCAAGAAGAGATTTGACGTCTAGTAAAAATCCAAATTTGTCGTTTAGGTTGTTTAAGACGTAAAATCCGTATTGATACCTCCTGTTTGAGTTTATCAATTTCGCTGTTCATAGCAGGTGCAATTTCTTCTTATGGAGAAAGTTCTGCATCTCTTTTTAATTCTCGAAGGCTTCCTCCGATGTCGTCTAATCTTCTGTCAACCTCGATTCTCCAAGTTGTGCTTCTTCTTTCCCATTGTCTACCGCAACATGGCTCAAATTAACACAAATGTTGACAATTTCTTGCTCAAGCGATTCAAGATCAGATTAAGCTTCCTTGAAACTCACAGTAGGATTCTGGAACCATTTCTGGACACTATCAATTTTATCAAGTATGATGTTTCAGAAATGTTTAAAATCAAGGAGGTTAAAGTTTTATATACCTACCAGCAAAGCGTCTGCATCACTTCTGGTGTCAGGCGTCATATTTGTATGTTCTGATAATTTTTCCAACAGCCCTGCCATGTCATCTAGTCCTTCATAAATTGCTATAACAGCTTCTTATTGTGCAATCCAACGTGTTTCAGACTCCCTCTTCATTGTGATTGGCACAACTCTTTTTTAATTTTTTCCAATGAGTTGTTGAAAGGGAGAAAACATAAATTTATACTTTCAACTGTTCCAAAAACGTGATAACAACTGGATCATGTTTAGTTGAGTGTACTCTTGCTAAATTTTAAGCTGTGGTTGCCACAGTTGATGAACAATGCTTTGTGATTTCTAGCACATTTTCGCTGTTGAAGGCCGGATACATTCCCGGTCATTACAGAAGCATTGTCATAACATCGTGACCGACAGTCGGATAGTGGTATGCTATTAGATTCCAGTTTCTCTACGATAACTATTTCAAGGCTTTTTGCGTCTTTGGAATGTATCTGTGCAAAATCTGAAAATGATTCTTTGATAGTTACTTTTTAGTTTGTAAATCCACATCCACAAATCTGATGACTTGAGAAAGCTTTTCCGGTGTCCTATATCGATTTGAGTCAAGTAAGATACCGTAGTATTTGTGTTTTCTGATTTCACTCAACAGATGATTCCTTACAGTCGATGTAAGTAACTGGATAAATTCATTTTGGATTTCCGGTGATAAATAAGATACTAAACCTAGATTTCCTCGGGCATTTTGTTGGTGTTTTTTTTCTAACAGTTGATCCTACTGAGCAACAATTTTTATCGACGATGGACAGGAAAGAAAGGCGGTGTCTGATGTTTCATATGAAAGGAATCCAACTTGCTTTGACAAATCGATACAAGCCCGTGAGAGGAGAGACCTTCCCTCCCCTCTCCCACTTTACTCCCTCCACATGAGAATTGGGGAAGTACGATTTATCTTTTTAAAGAGTCACAGCATGCAGCAAAGGGACGCGTATTAACCATTCTGTTAGCCAGTGGTTCTCAACCTTTTGAGATTCCAGGACCACTTGAAAAATATGTGTATTAGCTACGGGCCACTACTAAAAATTGTGCTACTGCCGTGCTGAAAAATATAGATATAATTATGCTGTGTATATAGATAGCTATAAGTAGTAAACAAAACATATTAGTTAGTAAAACTATATCAATATGCTACGATTTGCGTGCTCCTTAAACAATACTCTTTCTTTTGTAACGAACAAATGTCATTTATATTATTCTCATAGTCTTCTTATTTAATTCAACTTGCTAACTATAAAAAAACAACTTTAAGTCATTAACAGTAGTTTATATTTAAAAGACTGCTATATTAGTTTATTTAGTACGAACGATGTTTTGTTTTTATTGTAAGCACTGCAGACAAACCCCTTTTACAAAGTTGCAAAGGATAAAAGCATTTTAAAAGCTTTCTGAGACAGTTCGGAGTACTCCAAATTTCATTAACCCAACTTTCTGATGCAACATATTCAAATTGTTATCACTGGTCAGTTCAATTAATTGGTCTAATTACGATGTTGGTAATTTCATCTTCATTGTGTTCGAGATTAGGACTGGAAACCCACGATAAATATCAAAATAGAAGAAATAAAATTGGCCCCGCATTTATTGCATATGACAAGAAATCAAATTAATCAATAGTGGCTTATTTAATTATTTCTGCATTTTCTGGTTTTTCGGTGATTTCGTACAATTTATCAAAAACCTCAAAGTTACCTTGAAATAATCTTCTTTTTCAAAGATCAAGCTTTTTCGTAAAATCAGACATTTTGTGCCTGAGAGTTATATAATGTATCTGCTTTCCTTGCCGAGTTGAATTAAGTTTATTGAGCTTTTTCAAAAATTTCAGCCAAGTTAGCCAGAACAGTAACTGTAATGTTCAAGATTCATATTCGAGCATAAGAAATCAAAGAGACGAGAATTTAATTGACGAGCTTGATAAAATTAAAAACCATTATGGCCAGATCAGAAATATATTTAAGTCTGCGTTAATTCTTTTACTTGCTAGTCTTTCTCGATTAATCCTACAGTGCGTAAATTTCATGCTTTGCTCACGGATCACCTGGTAAATCTTCGCGGACCACTAGTGGTCCGTGGACCACAGGGTGAGAACCACTGCTTTAAGCCACTCCTTTATCTTGTCTTGGTAATTTTGGTTGCTTTTAGTGTCGTCTCTGGTAGCTCTATTAAAAGAATCGTATTGGTCTCTTACTGCTCACTACCTTCAACTCACAGTTTTTTAAATTAAAAAAAAAAACACATCAGCAATCCTACATTGTGGATGTGTCATTTATTTATGAGTAGAATGGCACACCTTAACGCTCAATGGGGGCGCCTAAATCATGTTTACCAACTGTTTTGTAATAAAGATAATTTCGGAGCTTCAATATTCAATCTTGCAAACGTATTAGGGATACATTAGTTTACATAAAAATTAAATGAAATAATGAGTTTTAATACTCATTTGGACATTCGCCACCCCCTGCCCCCCTCGCTACGCCACTGACTCACGTTGCTCCTTGCGCTCATTGGCGTTGCTAGGTGTTGTAGTGGTTTCGGGGCCCGCGGGGGGGCTTAACCTCTTTTGGGGGCGCCATATACATGACGGGAAGTGGCGTTATTTAAAGTTTTTAAAAAAGGACACTAGTTTGTTGACCTTCCTAAAACGGGGGCCGGGGAGACTTTGGAATTCGGACCACCCTCCCCTAGCTATGCCGCTGTTTGCGCTCCAATTGTTCGTCTCAGAGAAGTGAAAGTGAAACAATAGTAATTTCCTTGTGACCGGATCTCTTTAGTAAATAAAGTTTAAGTTTAAAAGTTTAAGAAAATACTCAGAAACACCTACAATTTCAAGTAACATAAACGTTTATAGCAATAAACAGGTTTCTTCACCCAATCAGTGCCCTGATGATTCTGTTAAAGGTAATGTCAGTGGGAATCTACATTAAAAGGAACAAGAAAGCACAGGTGAAGAAATAGATATCATTGTGATTAGGGCTGAGGAAATTAACGATTAATTTCTCGATTAATCGGTAAAGCGTTTTACCGATTAAAATTATTTTAATCGATAAAATAGAGATTAAAATTATAGAAACATTTTTCAACAATTTTTTCGATTTATTAAACTTTAAAATAAGCAGTTTTTATAAGGAGAATGATATTTAAAAAAATAAACATTGTTTTTACTTATTAACAAAAAACGAAATTAAAATTCACTGACATTCAAGCGAACTAATTATAATTAAACATAAATATCTCCTAAAATATATAATATTTTTTATTAAATACTTAAGCAATGGGCATTTAATGAAATTTTCAGTTTAATGACGTCATAATCTTATTTTCAGCTTTAATCAAAATTATCGATTAATTATTTGGTAATTTTTCAAAAGTTAACGATTAAATTTAAATTAATCGATAACAGCCCTAATTGTGATACAACCTGTCTCAAAAAAATCCGGATTAGGACTTTTAACCCACTAAAAATTTCAAGAAGAAAGCGTCTTAGCTTAACTTTTAAACCTTCTATTTGACAAGTTTGTATATTATGGCCGCAATCGAGATCTTAAACAACCACGACGTACATATTTAAGGTTGGGGGAGGGGTTGTTACTTCTGGCCATAAGCTACATTCCGATAGGAACAGAGACAACCACATCCGCCTCATAGATTAATTCAACACGTGAACACTGGCAATACATAACAACCACCTGAATACTTGAATCCAAGTGTGGAGTGGCTTGGCTGAGGAAAACAGTAAAGCCAACACTATCAACATTTAAAACTCTACTAAAAATGCAAGACTAGATATAGACCAATGATAAGCGTAGGACTTAATAATCGTCTGTATAGAAGGAGCGTCTGTAAAAGATAAGATAAAGATAAGGAATCCAAGGGTTCGCACGCGTTTGAAAAGCAATAAATATGACCTATCTTAAATTATTGTTTTAAAATAATCATGTAATGTAGTGCTTGATTAAGTCATAAGTTAAATTTAAATGAAATAAAGAAAAACGCTGATTCCATACATATTTGTATAAACTGTTACTTTTGATAATGAATCTTTGAATTTATATAAGATTTCATATTTTAAAGACGATACGACATCATCAGTTTCAAATAAAATTAAAAGGTCATGCTCCTTTACTTTCATTCATCGTAAAATATTTTATTATTATTCTTTTAATTTAATTAAAACAATTTTGCCACTTAAGAAAACATTTTAATTTCTCTGACAGAGCTAAAACATGAAGAGAAAGTCTAACAAGTCATTCATCAATTATTTTTTTTTACTATATATTCCCATGTTGTCAAAAGGGTATATTCTGTCCCGAGGGGATGTATTCTGGCCTAGGGCAGTTAAACCCCGAGGGTATATTCTGGTAAGGGGTTTAATCTGGCCTGTTACACAAAGTGCTGCCAGCGCTAGGTTTTTCAACCTAGATCTAGGTTGTTTTTTTTTTTACCTCGTCTAGGTTTCTAGGTTTTTTATTTCAAAAATAGTCATAATCTAGGGTTTTTTTTTTAAATTGTTTTTTATAGTAAATATTCTATGGGAAAGAAACAAAATAATGAAATATATGCAATTAACATTCTAAATAATTCGATTTTTCAAAAATAAAAATAAGCAATATGAAGCAACAGTATTTTTAGCCGCTCCTTGATGTTCCATTATCATAGCTATCATAATCTATGGCTCTATGCTACTAAATTCGAAAGGTGGCGCCATATGTCTGTACAATTCTGGTACAAGATATAACAACTTGATTGGGCAAAAACATTCACTTTTACTAGACTATTAGAGGCTCTAACATTTTCTTCTGTCAGCGATGAGAGAATAAACTCTCAAGTATATGCGGTATTGAGTATAGGCTAAAGATAATCTAATACAAGACTCAGATATACACAGTGGCGTCGCTAGGGGGTGCGGAGGGGGAGGGCCGCCCCGGGTGACACCATCAGGGGGGTGACACCAGACTGTAAAATTCTATATATTCCCGTTATTTGGCACTGGAAAACTCGGAGGAGTTCTAAGGTTAAATCGTGAGGGGGTGACACCATGAGCTACCGCCCCGGGTGACACCACGAGCTACCGCACCGGGTGACACCGACCCTAGTGACGCCGCTGGATAGACATAATATTAGTGAATTATTCCAAGAATGCTGATAAGATTACCAAAGGATTTATAAAGATGATGACATAAGTGATAAAAAAAAAATCAAATGTAAGTATATTTTACAAATAGTTATGTAGAATGTATTAATAAATGCCAATGCCAAAACGATTTTGGGGAAGGATGGAATGTAGTCATACTTTTGTGAGATTTGTAAAAAAGGGGAGGGGACTGTGGCGTCACTTCAAAAAAACGCGCAACTTTAAATGAAAGCTCCACTTTAATATTGGATTCCTAACTATTTAGTGATGTTTTAAATGGCTTCACGTCATTGGATTGCACCCTTACACTTACACTAAATACGTACTGGAATAATACTTGACCAAAAAAAAATTAATTTGAGACATGATCTATTTGAAATAGTGGGTGGGTGGGGAGCTTTGTGACGTCATTTTTGTTTATTTTTAACATGTCTAGGTTTTTTCTCTCTTTTTTTCCTTCTGATCTAGGTTTATTTGGACGTGTTGGCTAGGTTTTTCCTAAAAATTGTCGCTGGCAGCACTGGTTACACCGGGAACAATTGCTTCCGTTACTTCCGTTCACCGTCTGTGCACCAGCCGAGCGCGCATGCCACTCGACCACCGTTAACAGAGGGAAATACTACAAGCAGCCTCTGTTGTTTTTTGGCCATGAAGGATTCTACATGTAAGGCCCTCGTAAGACGTCTTAATTATGTTAGTCAGCTTTTGTGGTATACCGTAGTCAGTCATGTAGTGTCTTAGCAACTTCCACAGGGTTGGCTTGTCATTAGTCTGATTAGTGTAATTACTCATTACTGTCAACACTATTATACTATAATAGACTATAGAACGCCTTGTCTCATACTACTACTACTACTACTACTCACTCATAGTACTCATAGTATCATAGTAGTCATAGTCAATAAAGTTGATGTATAATTTAGTATAATGGTGAGTTTTAAGAGTAACAGAGGTAAAAAGTAAAAATGAATTGCACTGATTTAAAAAAATAATAATAATTTTCACTACTAGAACACATTTTTTTGGGAATGTTTTTAGTAAGATGCCCGCAAAGGCAAACCGAGCTACATGTTACATACTACATTATATATCATAATATATTAATATTATAAAGTTCAGAAATAGACCAGCAACATTGGGAAAGTCAATGTTTCCTACACATTTAGTCGTCCTATTATTTAAATTATTTTAGATGTCAGCGTATATTCAGATAAAAAACCGAAATTTTTTAAAGGGGNTCAATAATTTAACATAATCTTTATTTCTATGCTCATTATACTCAAAATAATTAAACAGAATGATTTGATTGAAAAGCGAGGTCTCAAACCTTAAATGGAGAGAGAAGTTTTGTTCTTTAAAAAAATTAACTATTATTAATTACTTATAATTAATAATTTATTAATGAATCAAAAATATTTTAAAAAATTTTCTTAATTTTAATCGCTATTTTAACAATTAAAATAATTTTACAGATTAATCGAGAAATTGATCATTAATTTCCGCAGCCCTGCTAAATACATTTAATAATCTGATTTGACTATAATTTAAAATTCTTGTAAGTGTAAAATAAAATTATAAGTAATATCAAACTGTTTTAAAAAATTGCTTGTACTTGTAGGAGAATATTTTAATTTATGAAATGAAAATTAACTATATATTAGTTTATTATTAGCGATAAGTTTTTACTCTTTTTTTTATATTTGAATTATAATATGACAGAGACTGGCATTTGATAGAAGATTTGCTACACCATTACTAATAGTTCTAAAACCCTGTTCATGCTGCATGCACCAGTGTCAAAGAAGAGACAGTCGATACATGACATCACTCCTGGTGAGAATGTGGTTCAGTAGTCACGTCCAGTTAAAAATTATGAACT
The DNA here is from genome assembly GCA_002072015.1 of Radix auricularia. Lineage (NCBI taxonomy): Eukaryota > Metazoa > Mollusca > Gastropoda > Lymnaeidae > Radix > Radix auricularia. Next base: position 524,472 of record MUZC01000290.1, read on the forward strand.
GACTGTGGAAAATACTCTTCTCTTAGAGCAGAAAGCGACTTCAATACCAAACAAATGGTAGACAGGCTAAGAAAGAAGAATATAATAAAGGTGAAAGATATGTCCAATCGCTTTGACAAATGAGTTCCTAGGAGCCATCCATTTATTATATATGCAAAAAAAAGTCTTATTTTTTACCCCCCCTGTTGCAACCCATACGTTTTTGGGACCTCCCCCTAGTTGAAAAATTTATTTTAAGGGAGTCAAAAGATATTGGTTTTACTCTTAGGGACAGTCCATAAATGAGCCACGCACCCAGGGGGGGGGGTCACACATTTGTGACAATGTGTAAAGAGGGAGATGAGATGTTTAAGAAATATGACGTCACATCAAAATGCACAACCTTGAATTTAAATAAAAGTTCCCCTAAAATATATAATTGCTTGCATTTTACTTAATGACATCTTCGATGGCTTCACACTCGTTTTGATAAAAGAGTGCAGCCTTACACTAAATACATATTTAAAGGATAATAAATTAATTTGCAACATGCTAATTTTTTTCAATTAGAAAATACGGCTTTTAGTTAGGTTGGCGGGGTCAAAGCTTTTTGGCGTCATATTGGAGGGGGGGGGTCTAAGTTTTTGTGAAGAAGTGTTACAAGGCAGAGTGTGGCAGTTAAAATAGGCAAAAATTGCTAACGTCATTCATGGAAGGCCCCTTTAAAGTTTTATGTAACCTCGTGTTTTTCAAATTTTATTGTCTAAACACTGCATGAAGGGGCCATCCATACATGACGTCACGCGCCTAGGGATGGGGGTAGAGAAAGATCACGCATTAAACAATGTTAGATAAGGAAGAAGTGGCAGTGTTAAAAAATTTTAAAATATTAAAATCACAGTAAAATAAATGTTCCACTAAAATATTTGATTTTTTACAATTTATTTAGTTAAATTTTCAATGGCTTAATAGGTGTTATGATATTTGAGTGCACACTAACACTAAATACATATTTCAATGACAAAAAAGTAATTTGAAAAATGGTAATTTGCAATAAGCTTTTAAGGGGGGGGGCATTCAAAGCTTTGTGGCATCATATTGGAGAGAGAGGGTCTAAGTTCTAAGTTTTGTGACGATGGGGTACATCTCTGCCGAAATCGTGTGATGTCATTTATGGATGCCAAAAAAAAACGTATAAAATATAATAATAAAATCAGTGTAATCGCCATCCCATTATGTGTTTATAACGGCTGAGACACTGATGGGCAAAAGAAAAACTTTACTGATTTCAAGAAATTGAAATATAAATTAGACGGAAATATTTTAGCTATGTGCGAACGTTTGGTCTGAATAAAATATTAATTACTTTTAAGTATTTAAAAGTTCAGAATTTTGTGTGCATATCAGTTTTGACTCAGTCACTCAAGAATGCAAACTGAGCGGTTTAAGTTACTAGCCTTAGTATTGTGCAAATTAAATTTGTTGTGCGTGGAGACCACCACCCCCCTATGCATCAAAACGCAAAATGCCAATTATCGAAGATCCCCCCTGCTTTCGTATGTTATATAAGGATTGCCTCTCAACAAATTATTCATAAGGAAAAGTGAAGTTATAAGATGCTTGAACTTAAAAGATGACATCGTCCATCAATTTAAAGCAGCTATTTTTCTAGCTTAGTATAATTTATGCACAATGTGCAGCAACAATTTTAATTTTTATTCACTAGCATATTAACATGTTATTCACATGTTAGTAATTTTTAGCTTATAATTATTACATTTATCTGATCTGTTACAGATGCTCAATCTCTACTCATGGGTTATTGCATCCTACACTTATCCAAAGTTTTCGACTAATCTTGCAATTTTATGAGAGTCATTAAGAGTTTCAAACGTTTGATAAAGTCCTCTTTTTCCTGGCAGCCCATTTCAAGTACTAATTCCAGATGGTAAGAACGAAAATGTGTATATTTGTTCCTGCATACTGAATTGGAACCCCTACGATCTAGGAGAAATATAGAAATATATATATATTAGGGCTGTTATCGATTAAATTAAATTTAATCGTTAACTTTTGAAAAATTACTGATTAATTAATCAATAATTTTGTTTAAGCTATAAATAAAGTTGTATGACGTCATTAAATAGAAAATTTCAAGGAAAGATTTTAAAAAAAGAGGAAATTGATTTTTTTAAATTAGGTTATTTTTAAAATATATTTAGCAATAAAAATAAGTTAAATAACGTATTAAAGTTTAGACACTTGGATGATAATTTCAAATTAATTATAAAAATATAAAAGTAATACAGCTATATAGAAATTGATTGGTGATTAACAAAAACATAAAGATAATGTTTTTATTCCAAGTGGTTTTAAAGTTATAATATTTTTCTATGACCTCATAATCACTTTTATCACTATGTTGTTTTCCTTCACATTTTGTGCCCTTTATTGCATTTTTAAAATTGCCCATAAATTAAGTATTTAATTTCATTGTTAGGAGAAATATTTAAATATAAGTAGTTCAATATAATATTGTTAATTAATTAAAAACAATGTTTTTTTATATCATTCTCCTTATAAAACAGGTTATTTTAAAGTTTACCCCTTCAACATTTATATTAAATGGAGACATTTGTATGTTAAAAATCAAGCATTTATCAATTAAGAATAATTTTTTTATAAATAGAATTTTTTTTTTTTTAAATTTTAATAGCTATTTTATCGATTAAAATAATTTTAATCGATAAAAATAAATGCAGATGAATCGAGAAATTAATCAGTAATTTTTGCAGCCCTAATATATATATTAGGGCTGTTATCGATTAAAATAAATTTAATCGTTAACTTTTCAAAAATTACCGATTAATTTATCGATAATTTTGTTAAAGCTTAAAATAAAGATGTATGACGTCATTAAACTGAAAATTTCAAGGGAAGTAATAAAAACAGGCAATTGATTTTTTTAATTGAGTTATTTTTAGGACAAAACAATAAAAATAAGTTCAATAACGTATTAAAGTTTAGGCACTTGGATGAAAATTTCAAATTAATTTTAAAATATAAAAGTAATACAGCTATATAGAATTTGTTTGATGATAAACAAAAACATAAAGATCATCTTTTTATCCCAAGTGGTTCAAAAGTCATGATTTTTTTCTTAGACCTCATAATCACTTTTTTCACTATGTTGTCTTCTTTCACATTTTGTGACCTTTTATGGCATTTTTTTAAAAGCCCATAGCTATGTATTAAATTTAATTTTAAAACTATAATATTGTAGGAGATATATTTAAATATAAAAAGTTCAATATGATATCAATGAATTTAAGTTTTGTTATTGTTAATTAATTAAAAACGATGTGTTTTTTATATCAATATCATTGTCCTTAAAAAACAGGTTACTTAAAGTTTTCACGCTTGTCATGTTTCCTTTAGATGGAGAAGTTTGTACGTAAAAAANTTGCTATTTTATCTTATTATTTATCGATTAAAATAGTTTTAATCGATAAAATTTTTTACCGATTAATCGAGAAATTAATCGGTAATTTTCGCAGCCCTAATATATATATATATATATGTATATCAGGGTTCCCACGCAGTCGGGAAATCTGGAAAAAGTCTGGAATTTAAAAATTAATTTTCCCGGTCTTGAAAGTCGGGAAATCTTTGGACCTGTCGGGAAATTTTAAAAAAAATAATTATAAATTAAAATTAAAACATAAACAAAGGAAAAGGCTTCGAATCTATTGATTAATTTTACTAGTTTTTTAAATTTTCTACGCATGCGTTAAAATCAGTGTTTCTTCAGCTTTACTTCGTTCTGAAACATTTTTTCCTCAACCTTATGCTTATGGTGTAAGCTCGACTATTTTGGAAATTGTTCTCTGCGATGCACAAATCAAGATTTTTGTTAATTTAAAATCTCCTGCATCCTTTGTGGTAAGTATTTATTTTAAAATGTCAAATAATTAATGTTTTATAATTACATATAGTATAGACTATGGTTATTTAATTTTTAAGACTCGTGACAAAACGAACTTTCCTATTAAATGAAATACTCTTAATAAACATGTACAATAAAACTATTAACTCCCCTTGAACCTTCAACTTTGGCTCATGACTAATTTAACCCTGACCAATGGTTAAATAGTTTTTGCACACGGCCACATTTAATGAATGAAGCTATTGACATTGTAGTTACTAGTAGTATCTTATCTTAGATATACAGACGCTCCTTCTATGCAGAAGATAATTGCGTCCACAGACCATGAGAGATGATCTGTTGGCAAGTGATGCAGCGGTCACAGGCCACGGCTATAGGGGTTCCACGCATTACCCCAGCCGCCTAACTATTGTCTAGTTAGGTACCCATTCGGAGCTGGGTGACTCGGGGACTCCTCAGGCCGCGAGAACAAATCCACACCTTCGTGTGGATTCGAACCCGTGACCATCGGTATGACAGACGAGAGCGCTACCTCTCGACCACCACGTCCCACGTAAAAGTAAAAATGGTTGAGTGAATGAATGGTAATGGTTGCCAAGGATAAGTAATTTGCACACGGTACATTATGAAGTTTTATAATAATAATTCTGCATTGTTTAGCCGTCTTAATAAAGTATATTATTTAACAAATTCCATATTAGATCATTTTTATTGTTCAATTATCAAATATTTTACTGTTTAAAGTCAAACTAAGACTAATCGTTTATACTTTATTGAATTTGAATATTTTATAAGCATCAAGGACTTAGTCATTCTGAAGCCTGAATGAGAATGAATTGAATGGTCAGTGCTTGTGACAATTGTAAATTTTAAAAAATGCCGACATGTCCTAGCTCAATAAAAATTGGCACACTGATAAAGCTCACCAAGATTTAATATGAAAGACATAGGCTTTGAATTTATGCAAAAGCTTTTGAGGTTTAGATAGTCTATATAATATATATCAATGCTAGTATAGAATTTATTGATAGCTTTATTTATTTAAATATAATATAGTGCTCTATACTCTATTAATTAAATAATTTTTTATTCAATAATCAATAAAAATGTATAGATAATTGCAACCTGACAAATAATGATTAAAGACGCTAATAGTGTCGATTACAATTTTTTAATTGGTCATTATTACTAATAAGGTTGTCACAAGATTTACACTTTTTTCTAAATTTAAATTTTTCAGAAATCTTCAACTTTGCCTAACTGAAGTAACTGCAAAGGGAAAGTCAGCACTTGTGTCCCACACGAAAGGAAAGAAATATGCTAAGATTAAAGAGACTCAGTCAGCAAAATAAATATTTTTTTATGAAAGTTCAAGCTGATGATGTTGCTGCAAAGAATGCATCTGTCCAGGAGAAACTAATTGATACAGCAGCTTGTTTAAACATACAGCATTATTTATTTTGTGACCACAAATGATACATTGAATGCAGATCCCATGTGGGCACTAGTTGCATTTGTTACATTTATTCATCTAATTATCTATCTGATGTGGTGCACATTTTTCAAAAGATGTTTCCAACATGTACATTGGTCAAAACAATAAGCCTTGGATAAACCAGGATGACTTTTATGACATTTTTTGGGCTTGTCCTATATTTTTCATCACTGTTGGAAAAATTAACTAAGGATCTGCCCTATGTATGGATGTTTGATGAAACATTGAATAAAGACCTTAAAAAACATTACTTATCATTATTTACATAAAGTAATCTATAATACACGTTTGTTATTAAAATAAGTACTATCGGTTTCCTTAAAAATGCTGCGATGTCGCGGTTTTAAGTCTTGAATTTTTATAATATAGTCTTGAAATCGTCTTGAATTTTTTTGCTGAAAAAAAGTGGGAACCCTGATATATATAAACCTTCAATTAAAATAATACTTAATTTATTTTCATATAATAATAA
>MUZC01000104.1:7964-25312 GCA_002072015.1 Radix auricularia
AAAGATATAACTATGTCAGTGGGTAACAAACACAGACATTGAAAACATTAAGAATAAAAATAGTGACATTTGCTTAGCTGGAGCGATCTCGTATTTGTAGTGAACATTCCATTTTCGGAGTGTTTTTGTTCTTAATCGCTATTCGGTTCTATCATTAATTATTTACAACATACGTTATCCTTGTTTTGACTAATTTTTATTCACGTTTGAGCTAACAGGTATTCAAAACTCAAACAGCTGAAGGTAAGGAATCCTAGCTTAAAAGTTCTTCTGGCGGTCGGTGGATGGAGTATGCATTCCCAACACGTCTCCCAGATGGTGACGTCCCAACAGAGCAGGCTTGCTTTCATATATTCTGCGATCCAGTTTTTGAGGAATCATTCGTTTGACGGGATCGATCTCCACTGGGAATACCCGATGGACAGAATTGATATACCCCTTTATAAACAACGATTTACGAGCCTGCTGCAGGTATGCACTGGTCTGCGTTACCTACTTGTTGTGTAAATAAAAGGTAGAGTGGATAGAGTGGTCAATAAAAGGCACAAAGCTGTATTGGTAAAAAATTGGACAAAGTGTTATAAATATTTCCTTTAAAAGGTGGCACTTTTGTGTAACTGCTTTGTTTAGTTCTCTTGTCAAACAAAAGCAGCCAATGTCTTCTTCATATTTGTTTTCTTTTGATTCAAGACTTATCTCTTACGGCCTTTGCAAGTACCTGGGAAACCTGCTTCATCTGTTGAACAGTGCCTTAAAAATCTCTCTCCTTTCGTTGGGCTCTTTTGCCTTCCTAACCCACCGTCTTTGTAAAGCGCGGGACTCGAAGTAAGCATGTATGATTCTTTTTCTGATGCATGACTGCAATTATGTCAGTTAAGATTCCATGATACGGTCTAGCCTTTATAAATATGGGTTAGTAGGGCAGTGCTCTCTCGCATTTCAGTGTATAAGCTCTGATGTTTGAAACTCAAACTCCACCACAGGTCTGGTTGAAATAGCCTGGGCATATTAGTGAATACCCCTCTGAAAGTCTTATTGTCAACCAATTCCTGGTGTCACTTGTTCCTGAAATTTTCCATTATCCAAAGCCTTTGCCCCGAGATAAGTGACTGGGAACTCTTTTTGTGTCGGAGATGTCTCTGTTTATTCCTGGCAGTCTCAATTTCATTGCGTCATCATTCATATGACTTGGGATCAATTGCACTGACACCTTACCCTTGAGTATTTCGAGCTTACCCACGTCATTTAATATGTCGTAAATCAAGTAGCAGCTACACTTCTTAATTTTCAGGACATCAAGAGCTGAACGGGAGTCACATCATAGTCGACGTCTGCGGTCCTTCCAGGTACATGCGCCAGCTATGAGATATCTCCAATAAGTCTAATTCTAGACCAGCCTCACAAGAACTTTCATAAATTGCTTATTGTCTGCCTAAATCTTAGAGAGTAAAGGTGTTTTTTTTTTGTTGTTGACGACCTCATGTCCCCTTTTACCTGGGTTTTCTTTGGTTATGGTCTATCCATATCCGACAATTCAAGTTTTCTGAGTTTGTCCAGGGATTCTATAGAATATTTTTAAAACGATTTCATTGGAGAACTGAATCCTGGTCAGGTTAATGCTCTTTGTTTTCTCTCCAAAGAATTCACAATGGTTTTGAAAATTATAATTTAATTATTGCTTAGATTTTTGAAACGCAAACTTTTTGCGAGTAGATTTTTCTTCCATCAGCAGCCGGCTTAACTTTCTACGCTGCCTAGGTAGACCAAATTGTCCACACTCTTGAGTGTTAGTCTTCTAGCATTCTGGAAACTGTACTAGTAGCATGGTCTTTATGAATTTTACTCAATTGCTACCAACTCATTCATTCCATTTGCCCTTAACATATTCCAATCAAAAGGATACGAATGATGCTTTCACATTCGAATATTTAAACCAAAGAGTGGAGAAGCTTCTTCTGACAGTTGGCATCGGACCAAGTAAGAGAACCATTGATGCATCGTATGAACCTGAGTTAATGGCGAGGTAGGCCTAGAGAAATTAACATGTTGTCCACACATTTAAAGCTGACATCAAGAAATAAAAAAAGATTACATCGACCAATGTAGACCACTGAATTGTCTAAAAATATGGAAGTGTTATAGTCAAATGTAATGGTGTTCATGACAAATATACATGTTTTATCGACAAATGTAATTGTTATATCGAAATATATATATATGTATATTATCGACACATCTAAAAAGGTTAAATAAAAATATGCAGGTGTTATAAACAAAAGTTTATGTATTATCTTCGAATGTAACGGAGTTTTTCCACAAATTGAAAGTTTTTTTTTACAAACGAGCATATGTGTTATCAAGAAAATATGTGTTGTTTACAAAACCTTAACTTTTATTTACCACCACTACTTTTACGTTACCAGAGAGGTGGACTTCATCAATCTCAAGTCGTTTAACTATCATGGCGCCTGGGACGACAGAGTGGGACACAATAGTCCGTTGCTGGCAGAAGACGGACTCGACGTGGTTGGTTTTTCCTTTCTTTGAACACACTGACCAATGGTAGTCTATCGGCTTTATTTTAAAAATCACTCACTCAGAGTAATATGTTGATAATTTAACTGACCTAACTCACTTAGCGTGGAATGTTTCAATAACCTTATATAACTAACCTCACTAACTTAACATTGAATGTTTCAATAACCTTATATAACTTACCTCACTAACTTAACATTGAATGTTTCAATAACCTTATATAACTGACCTCACTAACTTAAAATTGAATGTTTCAATAACTTTATATAACTGACCTCACTAACTTAACATTGAATGTTTCAATAACCTTATATAACTGACCTCACTAACTTAACATGGAATGTTTCAATAACCTTATATACATAGCAGCGTATGTTTGCCCTTTCCTATACATCACTGCCACAACTTATTAATTTGAACCTTCCCCTTACCTCACTCACTTAGCGTTATCTGTAGGCCTTCTGTTTACCTCAGTAACTCAGTGTGGCATTTTTTATTTCTTCTTTTTACCTAGATCCCTCAAATTGATATGTTGGCCTGTAACTTTACTTAAATCCCTCAGCGAGATTTGTTGACCTTCCCATTGATCTCTATAACTCAGTGTGACCTTTTAGCCCTTCCGTTGACCTCACTAGCATAGCTTGCACTTTTGGCCCTTCCCCTTACCTTATTCAGTTACCTTGACCTCACTGCATGAGCTTTTAATGTTTACCCATCCATGTACTTGACTCACTTAGCGAGATTTGTTGACCCTTCTCTTGACCTAAAATCCAAGCTTCACCTCTATGCCCTTCCCTTGAACTCAATAACTCAGCTTGGCTTGTTGACCATTCCCTTGTAAAAAGGTAAAATAATAATAAAGAGCTAAACTAACAACAAACTGCAGTTCTTTATTTGTTGGTGTATAATAGGAACATAAAAAGACATATAGGTTGTCTTTTTTTTAACTCAGTGATATTAATTAATTCTTTAAAAAGAGTATATATACTTTTTTATACATATTTTTTAAAGAAAATAATTTTTTTTAAAATTAATTTTCGTTTCAAAAATGTATTCGTTTTTCTCTTCAAAATTTTCGTTCAAAATTTCTGGAAACATACGAAGTGTTTTTAAATCCCTTAATTAACTTAGGCGCCGTTGAACGATCGGTGCATGTCCCTCCATCACATCCCCATTTGCGATAATATTAGAGTTAAGTCACGTTCAGTCTGTAAATATTTAAACATCAATAAAACTATTAGTTATGTCTAAAAAAAAGTTATTTATTGCCAAACACTTTCCATTTACGGGGTGAAAAAAGAAAGAGTTGTTTTGTTTTCTTTTAAAATAAATGTTCTCGTATGTGTTTGAAGTTTTCTTCTGTGGAATATTTGCTGTCATTGGGTGTCCCTGACTACCAGCTGGTTGTGGGCCTTTCCGCCTTTGGAAGACACGTGTATCTTGATCACCCGACAAGTCACGATATTGGAACAAGGATTAAGGGCCCTGGGAGAGCAGGCAAATATACTAGCCAGCCGGGAGCATTGGCTTATTTTGAGGTAACCAACAGAATACAAACTAAAATAAATAAGATGCCTAGATGAACAAAATATCTTTGGAATAAATTCAACTTAATAAAATTACGCAAATAAGCTTATAATTTCCAAAAAAAATTTCTTAAGTAAATTTTGCATAGATAGCCCAGTAGAAGAAATATGGAAGGAAATAAAAACAAATCTAAAAGCCATAATGGATCAGAAAGTTCTGGTCAAAATAACTTCAATTAGAATTAATAAATGCTGGTCTAATTTTAAATTACTAAAGTATTGCAAACTAAAGGACAACTTATTTAAGAAATTTAAGGCTACCAATTTAGAAAGGATACACAAAAAATACTTAAATATTAAACACTTGACACAAAAACTTAGCCGTAGCCTCCAAAATAATTATATAAACAATGTGATATCTAAAGATAACAATAAAAATGTATGGTCTTTTATCAAATAAAAAAAATATTTTTTTTAAGATGGAGCCTTTAGGTAAAGCCACACTAAAATGCTCAAATAATAAAACCTATAAAAGAAAATGAGACTAAAACTTATGTACTTAACACAAATTTTGAATCATCATTCTCTGCCTTAGGTCACAACGAAATTTCAATAAATTTAAATACAATGGAACTAATAGGTATTATAACTGTAGATGAGATAGGTTTATATTCACTCCTAAAAAACTAAAAAATAAACAAAGCTACTTGCCCCAATGAAATGCCTACCAGGTTATCAAAAGAATTAAGCAATGAACTGTTCTAAATCCTTGTAGTTCTCTTTCAACCCTCTCTAAACCAGGATGAAGTGCACCAGGATTGGAAATTAGCAAATGTAACGCCAATATTTAGGAAAGGTGATACGTCCGACCATGGTAATTACCGACTTGTATCACTTACTAATATCACCTGTAAATTACTGGAACAAAATATATATCAGAATAGTTAATAATAATAATAATTATAGTAATAAAGTGATAATTTATATAACGATGTTGTAACAGGATGGTCCGTTCTCACACCAAGGTAACATGGATGACCGGTTCTGACCCAAATTATGTAACAGTGTGCTCCGTTTCTCACTTTGCGAACGTTAATTGACAGCAATCTCTTCCACACCACAATAACATTGAAGTCCTTGTTCTTTGTAAACAAAGAAATCTTTAATGCCGCAACTTAACGTATGTACACTTTCTACAAGAAGAACTTATCAGTCTCAACACAGCACAGCCATCTCTCTTTCTCTCTCTCTGTGTTCTCGTGAACATTCACCCGTGACCTTTTCTTGGCCTCCTTTTGACCATGACACACCGCACATTTTCACGTGACATCCACCCCCCTCCTTCAAAAAAAATGTTTTGCCAAAAAACATTTTTGGGTCATAACAAAAAAATTAGACAGCAATTTGAAAATAACGTTGTCTTTAACACTCACAACAAAAGTTTAACATTACAGAGGCGTTCATGGGTTGTCACCCTTAAGCTGTCTCACCAATACTATATCTGTTTTTACAGTCTATTTATAGCTAGAAATATTAAGCATAAAATGCACAATAAATATTGTTTTTACAACAAGTTAAAAAATATTTTAAAATCTGACTGATGGATATAATCATCAGCTATGCTTGTCCATACTATACTATATTTAATTCATTGCTATTTTGAATCAACTGTAGGACATATAGATAATTAATTTATATTATGCGTGATCTCACATGTTCCTTTATGGATACAAAGTAATTTAATCTGCTCTTAGCTGAAATAATGTATAACATTGATTACAAAGTTAATCCACAGAAAATTATGTTATAAAAATAACATTACAATGGGTATTAATTCAAAATAATAGTTCGTCAATGCTTCATCAGTCTCTTAAAGGTTCAGTAATTCACTAATCACGAACATCAGTGTTTCTGTTGACAATATCAAGTTCAGCATCTTGAATTAGTCGGTTGGCTTCTGTTGTCCTTCTTTTTTATTGAGTGTCTTTATTTGTTATCAATCTGCTAAGTACGTCAGCAACCACATTGTCCCTTCCTTTGACGGATTTGATATGAAATTTGTAATCTTTGAATAAGTCGCTTGGCTTTTGAGACAGCATGTTTGCTTCCAAATAGTTTAACAAAAGTTTATTAGATGAGTCATAATCATGATAAATTTTTACCTGACAATTACTGTCTGCTTCAATGTTTCTGATTCTGTGTCCTCTGCGACCATTTAATTTTCCTACTATAGATGATTTTACGTTAATGGTCTCAGACTCATTATTACTATTTCTGTGATTCCAATATTCATCTCTTGTTCCATATCTATGATTAACAGTAGTGGTCACAATATTACCAGAGTTTGATTTTTCTGTTTTTATTTCTTCTTTGCTGAGTTTCATTTGTATTTTATGTATTGTTTTGCCTTCTATTAGAGGTTTCTTGAAGTTTTGTTTTGATGTACGTTGATTTCCTAAGAGTATGGTGTCTTCAACTTCAGTCTCTAATTCTTCTTTTCTTTTCATTGAGGCTATGGTTTGTAAACTAGCACATATTTGAGTATTGTTTTCGTGCCATTCTTTATACATTTCATCTGTATAATCAATAACTCCTTCAATGTTACCTTTAATTAGGTCGCAAATTGCATCCTTCAGAACTCTTGCTCTAACTTCACCATGAATCCAGGGTGTGTTGATGTTGATTATAGCAGTTGGGCACTCTATTTTTGTTCCATCGCCCATCGTTAGTGTGTCTGTTTTACCATCATAATCTTCTTTTTCTACAATCTTGCTGTGTGCTACAATTGTTGTGCAGCCTGAGTCCCGTAGACACATGCATTTTTTGTTGTTGACATACACGGGGTAAAATTTAAGTCGTCCTTGGCTATTAATAGCTGCCACGGTATCACTGGCACGTGTGTCTTCTCGATTTATTTTTTTCCTACTGTCCAAGTTTTGTTCATCATTTTTTCCATATTTTTGATTATAATTTATGTTTCTTGAATAAAAGTCATATCTGCTTCTCCATGCTTTTTTGTTTTGATCATAATCTCTATAGTTTAAATTGTGATTATGTCTTCCTCTCCAAGATTTTTTGTTTTCTCTTTCAAATTGACCCTGTCCGTACCTTGTTTCTATGTTGTTTCGTGTTGGGCTGACCTTGGGTGAAGTCTGTCCTTTGTTGAAATAACAGTGTCTTGCAAGGTGACCTCTCTTGCCGCAGTAGTAGCAAATGATTTCTGGTTTGTTGTTTTGGACTGTTGCCAAGAAATCATGTCTTTTGTCCATTTCAACTTCGGGATGTGAGTCCTTGAATGTTCTTAGAGAATTTGTTAGTTCAGTCTAGCTTCGAATTTTCTTGTCAGCTAAATAAGTGAATAATGCTGGTGTTGCGTTCTCCAAAAATTTATCTATTAAAACCATGTCCAGTATGGCTCTGGGATCGTTGGTGTCTATAGCTGCCAGCTCTAGCCATTTTGTCAGTTTTATTTGCGCTTCGTGGACAATTATTTGTGGGTCTTTATCCCTTTTTATTCTCATTTCGTGAAATTCTCTTCTGTAGTCATTTTCAGATTTTCCAAAATGGAATAATAGGGCCTTTTTTACATTTTTGTAAATGTTCCTATCATTTTTTGCTATACTGTTATATGCCTCAAAAGCTTCGCTTGTAAGTTTTGTCATAAGCTGTATAGGCCAATTTGTCTCTTCAACTCCCTTAACATTCATAACTGATTCAAAGTAGTCCAAATAAACATCTATCTTCTCCTTTTTGCTATCATATTTCCTAACTTTAATTATTTCGTTTGTTGTTGGCCTTTCATTTGTGTTGTTACCTGGATTGTGATCTCTTTCCTGTAAATCAATCTGTAACTTCAGATTTTCATTTTTCAGTTGCTCCACTTCCAATCTTGCATTTCTTTCTTCTCTTTCTATTTCTCTTCTTGCATTTCTTTCTTCTCTTTCAATAGCTTGCTTTTCTTTTTCTTCTTCTTTGGCTACTTTTACTTTCTCTTCAACGAATTCACGTAGTTCTTTGCCATGTAGTCCATATTTTTCAGCTATGGCGGTAAATTTTTCATAATAATCCATTTTGAATTTGTTCACTTTAGGTGTCACTGAATTTCACTTATATTACACAATGTACACAAGATAATCCTTTAGGAATGGTCTTGATCACAATTTTTTTTTCCGAAAGAATGTAGCTTTCACTTCTGACACTTCAATGTAACACACAGTTTATGTAACGTGAGGATCGCTTCTGTCACTAAGCGCCCACTTCTGACACCAATGTAACAGGATGGTCCGTTTACACACCAATGTAACATGGATGACCGGTTCTGACCCAAATTATGTAACAGTGTGCTCCGTTTCTCACTTTGCGAACGTTAATTGACAGCAATCTCTTCCACACCACAATAACATTGAAGTCCTTGTTCTTTGTAAACAAAGAAATCTTTAATGCCGCAACTTAACGTATGTACACTTTCTACAAGAAGAACTTATCAGTCTCAACACAGCACAGCCATCTCTCTCTCCCTCTCTCTGTGTTCTCGTGAACATTCACCCGTGAACTTTTCTTGGCCTCCTTTTGACCATGACACACCGCACATTTTCACGTGACAGATGTATCCCAGCAAGGAGCCGGGCTCACAGCGATTTACATGGAGATAACAAAACATATATTAATTAAAGAAACATTCAAATCATACGAACTACATACATGACAGACAATACGTTAGACATTAGCTACGTTAATCATTTTTTAAAAAAATGTTGTTTCATTAATTTCCAAAATAAATGTTAAAATATGTTTCTTAATTGCAGTCTTGAATGACTTAGCAATTGAAATACTACGGATGTGTAATGGAAGAGAATTCCATCGTTTGGCTTCACAAAAAGAGAATGACCTTTCGCTAAATGTTTTAGTTCTTGTCTTAGGAACACAGAGAATGCGTGTATCTGTAACGACCTTGACAAATATAATGTCCTATGCAAGCATCAACATGGCTTTAGAAAGAACAGATCATATGAAACACAAATGATAGATCTAAAAGATGAACTATCAAGAGGCTTAGATAATAATGATAAAATAGATATAATATTACTCTACTTCTCAAAAGCATTTGACAATGTTCACTGGCTTAGTTTACTTAAAAAACGTAAATACTAAATCTATACTATTAAAGGTTAACTCAGGAGTTCCATAAGGAACTGTCATAAGTCCTTTACTATTTTTAATATATATAAAAAATTTACCCAACAATATCTCAACAGGAACAAAATTTAGGTAATTTGCTGATGATTGTATAATCTATAGAACAATCAAGTCAGAACAAGATCGCAAAATTTTACAAATAGACTTAGATGAATTAATAAAATGGGAAACTAACTGGAGTATATCCTTCTACCCAGAAAAATGTTAACTGCTAAGAGTAACAAAGAAAAAGAAACAAATAAATGCAAAATACTTCATTCATGGAAAAGAACTAAGCCAAATTAAAGGTGCAAATTACTTAGGATTCATAATTAAATGAGAAACTATCTTGGAATCCCCGTGTCTATTACGTTATTAAAAATGAAACAGAACCTTAGGCTTTTTAAAAAGAAACTATTAAAAATGTAACTAAGATATAAAACTAAAATGCTACCGCAACCTGGTGAGATCTATACTAAAATATGCATTTTCTAAATGGGATCCATGCACCAAAGATAATATAGATAGTTCAGAACAAATCGAAAATAAAGCTGCCAGATTCATTACTGGAGAGTATTTAAAACTGACAAGAGTAACACCATTAGTTAAATCATTAAACCTTGAAACACTAGAGGATAGAAGAACCAAGCGTAAATTAGTAATTATACATTAGGCAATTAAGTGTAATTTAGAAATACAACACAAAGATAACTTAATACAATCCTTAGATAGATATAAAGATAAAAAAAAACTTTCTTATTTCATATGTAAGAACAAACAAATACACATTTTCATTTTTTCCGTCCCGTATTCGGGCATGGATGGGTTGCCTGAAGAAATCAGGAAAGCCAACACTTTATCATCATTTAAGACTCTAGTAAGAATACAGAACTAAACACAAACCATAACAATACGTAGGCTGCAATTATCTTCTGTACAGAAGGAGCGTTTGTAACATATAAGATAAGATATAATGTATGATTAATTAATTGTGACTAGGGGGCATGGCTCGAACACGGTTGGTCACAGGTCGTACAGTCTACACTGAGCCACTAGCGGCAAACATTTTGTGGGTTTTCTGTTGGGATTGAGGGTTGAATATTGTCAAAAGGAATACAACTGTTGTTGCTCAAAGCATAAACTCTGTAGCCTATAAAAGATTGTCAAAAATAAACTACTTTATTTTAATACTTACAAAAGGAAGGTCTTGTCATTTCATATAAAGCTTTGTCTCAATACAAACAAAGAAAAATCAATATTCGCCTATTTGTATAAAGTATCACATATAACGGAAGTGCATTATTTGGACACATGCCAAATAACGTTGTTGTTGTTTTTTATTTTTATTTATGTTAAACATCGTGTAAGAAAAAGATTATGATTTAGTTAAGTTAATTGTTTCATAACAAGGTCTTTGGAATAGAACTGTTGTCATGGTTATTTTTTCAATTAAATTATATTTATGTTTAAAGCATACATTTTTTAAAAAAAAATTGTGTAATAAATAAATTTTAATTATTTCACTGAAATCCCACCCAATTTTCCACAAACCAAGTTATGCAAACTATTGAAAGAAGGTGGTACGGTCTATAGAAAAAGCGTTGAAGATCCTCCATATTATTACAAGGACCGCCTCTGGTTGAGTTATGACGACCGGAAAAGCTTCACTCACAAGGTAACACAAGTTGTTGTCTAATTTATAATTACAATGTATTTTACAATGTGGAGACTAAATTATAATGCACTTGTTTGATCAAAATTCATTTTAAACGAAAAAAACGAGACGAACCAAACACGAAACGCAAAATTTAAAATGTACGTTCAATTATTTTGGTCAAATAAGAACCGATGTTCATTGAGTTACGTGATGATTGTATAACAGTAAAGAAATATAAAATAGATCGCAGCTAAGTATAAGCCGGAATAAATCATCAGAAACTTAATTTAAAGGTGAAGGTTCAGAATTTAGTGGCATACAAATAATACCCAATCTGTTACGGCGTAGACTTTTAATGTGTGGGGAGGAAACAGACATCTAAAGATTAAATATGATTTTAAGTTTCTAGGCGTATCAGGGGTGTAGATTTTGTCCTATTTGATTTAAATTTAATGTTTAAAATATAAATTAAAAAAAAAAATTCTTATTTTGGACATTGCTATGACAAGAAGATTTTTTTAAACTCGATACTTTGGACGATTGTAAAAATCCTAAGGATAGTTTGATTAATTAGCTTATGGTAAACCCGAAACGATGGTATACATATTTCTTTGGTTCAGTTAGCTGAACCAGAAATGGAAAAAAAGAGCGAACATTAATATCTTGAATTTAAGCAAGATTCTTTATTGCCTTTTATGTTTAAGCTGTAAAAATATACGGTTTAATGTTTACAATGTTTGAATTAAACGGAAACAATATTATAAAAATAAACTGTAAAAAACTTAGGATTTAACTATAACAATACCATGATAGAAATGTATTAATGTGATAATAAATCTTAAGCTTTGTGATATTGCAAATGTAAGAATATTTATTTCTATTATATTTTGTATATTAAAACATTTTAAAAGCATATAGATCCCTTAGCAACGTTCATTTGGAACTGCGATACGGCGTGAATATCTGGCCTACTGGTAGGTTAGTTTTAATATGATGCAAATTTTTGAGGAGTATTGACCAAAAATATGGTTGCTGTTCAACATTGCAGACTAATTTCTCTTATTTAACACAAGTACCAAGGAAGCTTTGAGAGCAAATGTCTCATCGGTTCATCCATGAATATATATATATATATACATGAAAACTCTCCACACTATCTTTAACAGGTCTATCACTCGACTGGCTATGGTGGTGTTATGATATGGATGATGGACATGGATGATTTCAACGGGACCCAGTGCGATCAGGGAAAATATCCCCTGGCGAATGCAGTCAAGAAAGAATGTTTCCGGATACACGACTTATACAATGGAAAACTAAATAAATAGGAAATTCTTTCATGGAAGTCGTTTCTGTTATTTCTCAACATGGAAGTTTCAATGCGTGACTTGGTTTAAATGTCAAGATGTTAGTTTTGGTACTTGCAAGAGTTGGTGAGTTATAGAGTTTGAACATGTAAGAGTCGTCGAGTTAAAGAGTTTTTAAATGTTAAGAAGTGGTGAGTTATAGAATCGGTAAATGTTAGAGGTGGTGAGTTACTGACTTGTTAAATGTCAGAGTTGATGAGTTATTGAGTTGGTAAATGTAAGAGTAGGTGACTTATAATGTTGGCTAATATCAAAGTGGGTGAGGAGTAGAGTGTTTGAATAACATATTTTATCAGGCCACCTATTCCTTGCCCCCAAAACACCGAAAAGATGAAGAACAGACATTGCAGTCCTGTGAGAGAATCGATCTTTTAATGAGGAAAATATTTTTCGCCCAATAGTGAAAGTTAAAGTATCATTGCTGATACGTTGGCAAAAATAATGTTTAAAAAGACACACACCGAAATAGGAGATTCGAAAACCCGCTCGATGTATGCTTTTTGTAAGGATGCTCGAATAGCTGATACGATTTGTAGCTATTAGCTCAACATTCTTTGAATCAGTGAAGTGACAATGCAGGGTATGAAGAGGTTGTAAGGCAGCAGAGATTGTCAAAATGAAAGACAATGGTGAGACACAATGCATTAAGAGGTTATAAGGCAGCAGAGATAGTCAAGATGAACGACAATGGTGAGATATTTGCGGACCTATGTGCCACAGCAAACCTGTTCATAGGTGCGAGAATTTTCCAGCTCAAGAAAATACACAAAGCTGCATTTGCCTTAATGGATATGAGAACGATTAACCAAGTAGACAAAGTATGTATTTATTGTAAAAAAATGTAGGCCTTCTCTGCAAGACGTACGTGTAAAAAAGGGGAGCTGATGATCTTCAGATCACAATCTTCTTGTATCAAAGCTGAAATTAAAACTGTAATGACATTAGACCGAGCAGCATGCTTACAGTTCTCGGTAACTTCCTCCTGAAAGACCAAGCTGGAAAGGAAGAAATCAAGGTCTCACTATCTCTCAATATCCAATAATTTCCAAAACTTACGTGAACTACTCAAAGACGAGACAGCTGAAGGAAAGTGGCAAAGAGTGAAAGAAACATTCCAGTCAACATGCAAAGGATTGCTAGGGAAAAAGAAACGGACACAAAAAGAATGGATTACAGCAGGTAACATAGAAAAAGGAAAATGATGTACAGAATTGATAAACAGCCCCACATGAGCTCCGAAGTAAAAAATAATAATAAATTGCTAGTTTATATTGCATTTCATTCCAGATAGAGTATGCAGATGCAAATAAGGATGTTAAGAAAAGCATGAAAAGAGACAAGAATGGCTTAGTTGATAAACTTGCTAAATAAGCAGAAGATGCCGCTCATCAGGGGAACATGTCAGATCTGCTTGATACCATTAAGATTGGTCTGGAAAATTCGATTAGATAGAGTGACTAGTGAAATAAATAATGTGAAAAGCATTCCAATGGAAGAACAAGGCATAGGGAGTTGGAGGAAACAATTTGAAGAGATTTTAAGAAGGCCGAACATAAGCACCCAGCAGATTTTCAACCAGTTGATAATAAACTTCTAGTTATTTTAATATTCCCACTAAAGCAGAGATTAGCATGGCATAAAACAACTGAGAAATACATAGGTTTCGGAAGAGGGACTGAAGGCGGACCTGGAAACAAATGTTTAAATGCTACACCACCTGTTTTAGAAGATGTTGGAAGAAGAACGAGTTTGTTCAGATGGGAAGGAAGAAACCCTGATTAAGATTCCAAAGAAGGGGAATTTAAGCTCTTGCTTTAACTACAGAAGGATCATCCGTCGGATCCTACAAGGAAAGGTTTTCAACAGTGTACTACTTAAAAGGGTGACCAAAAATGTGGCTTTCCCATTAACAGATTCTTCACTGAGCAGTTAAAGACACTGTCGTTATATAGCAGTCCCTTTAGATTAACTCACATAACAATGTCAAATGTGTTAACTAAAAAAAAATCATTTGACTATGTGGACAGCAGACCCTCTGGATGATGCTACTGCATTATGGGGTGCCACAGAAGATGACTGATACAATCAGAAACACAAACGACGGGATTATATTGATTGTGTGATAAAAACATCTACACAGCGGAAGAGGAATGTCATTCAATTAACCTTGGGTGGTCAATGTGATGATCTTGAATTTGTAGATGATATATCCCTTCATGCTCGTACTCAAAAATAGATAAAAGAGAAAAAAAAATTTGACGCAGCCACTTCTGCTAGCATAAGTCACAACAAGCACAAAGGAAAGAGTAAATTCCGTAAGTTTAATGCCCCCAGCACATCAACCGTCATGCTCAGGGGGAAGCTCTTTAGGCGGTGGACAGTTTTATTCAACTTTGCAAAGTGGTAGATAAATAAGATGATACATATGCTAGTATTAAAAAAAAGGATTGGAAATGCATGAGCAGCTTTCCAACAACTCAAGAATGTTTGCTTATCTAACCATTTTGGCAGCTAATTAAAATTAGGGATCTAAAACATTATGTTGAAACCTGTGCAGATATATTGTGCCAAAACGTGGCGAACAAGAGTAGTAAGCTCAACCAGATTTAATTTTGTATTCATTTATTAACAATTGTCTCAGATAGATACTCAGAATTCACTTCCGGACAAAATAAGCAACCGGGAACTGAGGCTTCGGACAAAACAGAAGCCATTTAATGGAGATATTCTTCAAAAGCGTTAGAGGTGGATTGTTCATACACTAAAAAACATGCTTCCAATACAACGAGGCAAGCCATAAAATTGAATCCCCAATGTATGCTGAATAAAATTCGTTCAAGAAACACTTGGCGCCAAGAATGGGATGCAGACATCAAGAATATGGCCATGAATGGAAGATATTGGATACGTTGGAGGAGGATAGAGAGGCGTGAAGATCTTTTGTAGAGACGACCTATGACATTTTATAAACGTAGAATCCTTCGATGACAGTTGGATAGCTTCGTGAACTAGATTGGTCAAAAACACAGTTCCATACGGAAATAATGTGTATTTGAATGCCTTTTTGCTTGCATTAGGAATTGTAAAACTGTTTGCATCTTTCTTCTACCTGAGCGCTGTGATCGATTATCTTTGTGTTGTATTTTCCATTTCCATTTAACTTACAAACTACAGCTTTTCCCTTTGATATCGTTAATAACTGAGTAGCTTTTTAAAACTTAATGATTTAACTTATGGTTTTACTCTTGTCAGTGTTGAAAGTCTCCAGAAATATATGTTGCAGCCCATAGTTCAACATATTAATATATCTATATTTTTGTATCTAAAGTACCTCTTTGTTTATCATGATGGATCAAATCATTTCTTCTACTAAAATAAGGAATTGTCAAATGAACACATGAATAAATTATTGTTTTGAAATATTGACTTTAAAAAAAAAAAAAAAAAAAGGCAAACAAACCAAAATAAATCAATAATATAGTTTTGAGTCCGCAATTGAAGACTTACAGAAACAAAATAAAAGCAACAAGTTTTGCTATGAAACGTGATGAACCAAGAACACCTATATTCCTGGTGAACGATCAATAACATTTTGACTCCGGGCAATTCGACTAAATGACTCTTTAAATCCATGATATACAGATCATTGGCGGCTCAACCCTTAAAAATAGTATTGCTATTTTGGCAATCATTTGTTATCATTATTTTAATTTTATTTTTTTTATATGGAAGAGTGTATTTCATGTCTATTTTATACTAAAAATTAAATCTGTTTGAAATGAGTTATTTTAAACCAATGATTTATGATAGGACGATTTTAAAAAGTATATATTCACTAAAAACTAGTCCAGTTTTAATGCGAATTTATGATTATGATAAATACAGTGTTCCGCGGAGGGCCGCTTTTGAGGAGTAATTGCTTCATAGTCCTTGTTCACGGTACAGTACTTTGTCTATAGTGCAGCTACATTGATTGGTTTAGTCTTGCTTATAACAGCTATCGGATATGTCGTTGTAGCGTGCTTAGGTTAGGAGTTTATTAAAAGATGTTTGTTTCTTTGTAAAACGTGTGTTTACAGTGAGTTTGTGACGAACATTTTCAATTTTCTCGCATAAATCTGGACGAGCCTCAAGCTGGTCCATCTGGGACAAAACGTCAACATACTTCATTGTTCTCAACACACAAAGTTATTGATTTGTTTTTTTAAAGTTTTGTCAGAATAATATTGGGATAGTAATGCCGTATACAATAGTGAATTGGAGGATTTAGATTCAAACATTGAAATAATTGATATGTTTAGGGATGAGACCGATACTGAAGTTGTGTCAAGGGGATCAGCTCATCGAAGAGGACTTGTCCCCACTGACTCAATGGATATAAAACTAGGTCTTGTTAATGAAGATGGTTTTAAAAAAAATTCAATGATACTTAATTTGATGAATGTAAAAATCTATAATATGTCTAAAAAAAGAAATGAAAATAGAAATTTTCGATTTGGAATTTCATTTATTTTCTATTCATCTTGTTACTTTCTTCTCCTTTTTCTAATACCTTGCCTATTTGCATCATTTTGCTGGTGTGTTCAGCTTTCCTGTGTTGTGTTTTACTAGAATAAAGACAAATGATACGAACGATATAAGTTTTTTCAAAAAATTAATTTACCGTCAGAATTACTTGAACAGTCTTCTGGCCTTTTAAGGCTGTGTTTTTTCACATAATATCTCAACGATACCCTCATGATTAAATTCAGTTCCTAGCGTGAGGGCGTAGCTCCATTCCCGTCACAGATATTGATGTCAGGTCTTTATTTCAGCAAATAACGATCAACAAACTACATCAATGTGACCTTCCTTAAATAATAGTATAATAGTAGTCTGGACTTTAAGAGTTTTATGATCAAGGTTAGTGCAGTAAATAAAGAAGGAAAAAACTAGACTAATGGAATAAGTTTTATATGATCGAAACGAGATATGTTTATCTATATAATAATGCGCCTAAGCGCGTCCGTCAGTCAGTCAGAAGCCCCTATACCACGCAACTCTTGATTACTTTTTTTTTTAAATTGAATATATAGACGTAAAAATCAT
>MUZC01000104.1:34102-47348 GCA_002072015.1 Radix auricularia
TTTTTTTAGCTCAACGATATTAATTGTTAAAGTATATCAATACTTTAAAAAAAAGAGTAATTATTATGAATTAAGTTTTCCTTTCTTTCGCGTACTTCGGGATCCTTTATAACACACTTATATAACATATATTTATTTGTTTCAATTAGTGTATTTAGCGTTAGTTAAACTATTTTATGGCAATCCGTTCCTATAACTTGCTACCATATGTTACCGCTTTTTCGTTCCTGCGTGAGTACTGTCTTCGCGGGATTTACAATAGAGAATTTAGTATGTTTTGTCATACCAGATGCTTGCAGCGTAGCACACGCGGCAGATTTGCTCACAAATAGAACAAAGAAACGAAAGGGGTGTGAGGACAGACAAAAACTAAATACGATGAAATCTGAACAGCCGTGTTGCGTAGTCATGGGGTCCATCCATATATGCCTTACGCAAGCAGGGTTGAAGGGGTTCTTCAAAAAATGTCATTTTGAGTATGGATGTGTACGGGAGGGAAAGGGGTTCTCCAATTAATGCGTACTTAAGCACAATTTAATTGGCATATTACTAAAGCCAGTAACAAAAACCGATCAGAATGCAAACGGTGTCCTAACCGACAGAGTCAAGACGAATATGCAATAATGTTTTATACTTTAATGCAAGGGAAATTCTAAACTTGTAATGTTTTTAAAGTAATTATTATTATATTAAGACCAAAAGTTCACACATTGCTAAAATATGTGTCATTCTCATTGAAGGGTTGATTCATTCAGACTCTTATAACCCGGCTTACAATACCAACGGCGAGCCTCAACATAAGGGCATCGCCATGGAGATATTCTTCCGCAGTGCGATGGCTGCCTGACCTTAACGCGTCCCCAATTGCCGCAGAACAATCGGTCAGCAGATGTGCCACTGTCTCCTCGGCCATGCCACATAATCGGCAGCCGGGTTCCCTGTTTTTGTCTAGCCTCTGAAAGAAGCTGTTTGTTGGACAATGTCCAGTTCTCATCTGCAAAATGAGGGACTGTCAGCTACGAGGCAGTTCCCACCAGGGATCTCGCGTGCGCGGTTGCGGCATTTTATTGTAAAGTGTCCTTGCCGTGTCACCATTTTCCAAACTTTTTAGCCATTTTTCCGTGAAATGGTCTTTTAGAAACAATTTTACCCCCATTTGGGTCATTGAGCGTTCGATTTGGGGCTGGCCGCACCCTGTTGTGCCATCAAGTGTGCTTTTTTTTGCTGTGGTATTTTTGCGTGACCTGTAATGTACTGTAGGACGACCATGCCCCCACAAGATCTAATGTTATTAACGATGTACAGTACAGCGTCGACAGTTTTCGTCTCCGTATAGCCACGGCCCAAAATTCCAGGGAGGATCTTGAGTCGGTTAAGGCTACGACTGTTGGAAAACTCTTTCGTCTACATAGGTGTAGGCGCACCTCTATCACATCCTTGTGAATTGCATCTAGTTCGGTGTCCCCGCTCGAAGCTAGTCTTCCACACGGTCCAGTCAGTTGAGTTACTGCTGGGCCTCCAGCAGGGTATTCAATTAGTGCACCGTATCCACTTCGTCTATCTGTGAAGCATGAGCCGTCTGCATAGACTTTAACTACGTCTGTACCCTAGGCTTCGAAAGTCCTTAGCGCTTCTTCGTACTGAAGCTTAACTGGACTATTTTTCCCCAACGCGGTATTTGCCATTGACAAACGTAGATCGGGCGGAGAGTAGCATTCGTGAGTTCCCCTCGCCGCGACCATGGATATTTTTCCCTGCTTTTGGGTAATTTAAATGAAACCTCGAGCTCGTTGACCACATCCATAAAGGAGGGTCGTTTCAGTCGTGTGCTTTTACCCATCTGTCTTGCAGCTGAAAGCAGGGTTCGTTGCGATCCATTCTACAGTATCTTTCCACAGTAGTTAGTATTGCTTTCTCTCGCCGTACTTTGAGCGGTTTCATTTTTGCCAAGATTTCTACCGCGACGTTGTGTGTAGTACGTAACGCCCTTCAAACCAGTCTTAATGCTTGGTTTTGGACTCTATCCAGGTCTTCGAGCGCTGTTCTGCTCGCAAAGTCCTGGATGGGGAGGCTGTAGTCCATTGCTCCTTCCACTTTGCTGAGATAGAGAGCTCCCAGCGTTCTTGCATCAGCCACCCAATCAGTGCTTGCCAGCTTTTTCACCAGTGACAATTGGGCAGTGGTATTTGCACGCAGTTCACGAATATGGTTGTGCAGCTGGAGTTTCTGGTCCAGCCGCACGCCCAAATATATCTGTCTGATTTTTATTTCCATTACTTTAAATTAGCAGAAGTTTTTCTTTCGCCTATCGTTGTCTCAGCCGTTATATACTGATTATTATGTTATATCTTATAACTTCTTTGGCCGTCAATGAATGACATCACGCGATTTGTACGATTTTACGACTACCCCGTCCCCACGTAATAAAACTTAGATCAGTTCTCCAATGTGACGTCACAAAGCCTTGATTGAATACACCCGCCCACGCCCCTATAAGCTTATTGAAAGTAAACACGTTTCAAATTAAATTTTTGTCATTGAAATAAGTGTTTAGCGTAAATCTGCCCCCCAATATCGTAAGCCACTAAAAATGTAACTAAATAAATTGTAAGTATTCAAGATAAAATTTTATTTAAAATCGCACACTTTGATGTGATTTTGATTTCTTAAACAAAACTCCTCCCCCTTTCTTACATCATCACAAATGTGGGAACCATCTCCATCTCCATTCCCGGGCGCTTTAGTTTTTGTATGGACGGTACCTTCATGCAGTGTTGAAGACAATAAAATTTAAATTTTCGATTGTATTTCTTCAAAAATTTTCAACTTGAAAAACACAATGTTAAAAATAATAATTAAAATGCCATTCATATATGACATCAGCGATTTTTGCCTATGATATTTACCCCAACCCCCTCATCAAACTTCGCCACAAAACCCTCATTTGCTTAGTGAAAATTAGCATGTTGCCAATTAATTTATGTCATTTAAATATGTATTTAGTAAGGCTGCTCACTAATATCGCTAACATGTGTGAAGCCACAGAAGACGTCTTAAATTAATTGAAGCAATCAAATATTTTATGGGAACTTTTATTTAAATTTGCGCATTTTGATTTGAATTCATATTTCTTAAAACACCCCTTCAACCTCTTCACACATCGTAACAAATGATTGACCCCTTAGGTTAGTGACGTCCTCTATGGATTTTCCCAAAGAGTAAAAGCATTACATTTTGACTCCGGCTTTAAAGCAATTTTTCAACCGGTTTGTGGGGGGTAGCAAATTACTACGTTCGCACTTGGGGCGGGGGAAGGGGACATGGACATTTAATGAGTGCAACAGGGGGAGTGGGCTACGAAAAATATGAATTTTGTTGCATACGTAATATATGGATAACCCCTTGTTCCAAGCAAAGAGGGGAAATGAATAGGAATAAACACAAAAATCTTTGAAAATTAAAAAAAAAAACGTCTTAGCTGTGGATAAAAAATGTGACCTCCGCATGTTAGGCGAGTGTTATTACCATTATACTACGAATTACATGTTATTCAATCCTCTGAAAGAAAATAGCAATTGACTTCAATTCAACATTGATGATCCCCTACGCTGTGGACTAACTTTCCTTGCAATCTGATTGGTCGATCGGGTCAGACAGCCTGCTACTTCGTGTCCGGCATTGTTGGTCCATGATTAGAATTATATATATTGAGATTAAGGAAAATGTAAACAAAGGAAACCCACTTTTAAAAACAAAATTTGAAGTAACTTTTGCATGCTTTCTAATACCTAATTGTAATCAATAACATAAGTATTGCATAGTAAAATATATACATTTTATTTTGACAGGACAAGATGCAATGAAACTCTTAAGAACTAATTATAATGAATGGTTTCAATTAAAGTTTATTAAAAAATTATAAGAGACAAGTTTATATATGTTTCTAAAATTTATTTGTTTCTCTTTTTTAAATTGTCGTTTTCTCTTTCTTGAAAAATATGCTAGTGTTTTTAAATCCCCCATTTTAACTTCACCGCTGTCTCTGTCTCTCTCTCTCTCTCTCTCTCTCTCTCTCTCTCTCTGATATTTGAACATCAACAAAACTATGATTTATCATCTTATTTAAAAGTGAATTATATTCAAAAGTGTCTTTTTAAGGGTTATTTTTATTCTTTTCCTTTAAAATATATTTTCTCGTATTTGTTTGAAGAGATTTTCTGTGGATTATTTGCTGTCATTGGGTGTCCCTGCAAACCAGCTGGTTATGGGCCTTCCCGCTTTTGGAAGATGCGTGTATCTTGATCACCCGACAAAGCACGATCTTGGAACATGGATTAAGGGCCCTGGGAAAGCTGGCCAATATACTGGCTCAATGGGAGCGTTGGCATACTTTGAGGTACGATTAATTAACTGTGACTAAGAGACATGGCTCGAACATGGTGGGTCACAGGTCGTGGAGTCTTGACTGAGCCACTAGCGGCGAACATTTTGTGGGTTTTTTGGTGGGTTCGATAGTTGGATGCGTTAAGGGGAAGATAACTGTTTCTGTTCTAAACATGAACCCAGTAGCCAATAAGAAATTGTCCAAATCAAATTTCATTGTTTTAATACAAACAAAAAAAAAAATAGGTTGTCATCTCAAATAAAGCTTTGTCTCGATACAAACTAAAAAAAAAAGTCAATTTTTGCCTAATTGTATAAAATATCACATATAACGGAAGTGCATTATTTGGATATTTGCAAAATTTTGTGTTTTTTTTTTAAAATTATTTGTTAAACATCGTGTCAGTATAAGAAGAAAAAAGCTTGATTGAGATTTATTTCAGTTCAGTGTTTCATAATAAGGTCTTTTAAATAGAACTGGTGTCGTGTTAATTTATTCAATACATATACAATTATTTTAAAAGCATACATATTATTTTAAAATATTGTGTAAAAAGTATAACTTTTATCCATTCACTAAAATCCCACCCAAATTTCTCCAATTTAAGATATGCCAACTATTGAAAGAAGGTGGTTACATACATAGATATGCCACTGAAGATCCACCCCATTATTACAAGGACGGCCTCTGGTTGAGTTACGACGACCCTACAAGCTTCAAGTTCAAGGTAACACACATTGTTGTCTAATTTATAACTACGATAAAGTATACAAAGTGGAAACTAATTGATTAGACAAAAGAAAACAAAACGAAAAATGCACAATTCGCTTTGAATTTTTTATATAAAATAAGAACCGATGTTCATTCAATTACATAATGAATGTAAAATAATAATGAAATATAAAATAGATCGCAGGAATCGTCGGCCACTAATTATCAGTGGGAATAAATTATCAGAAACATCATTTAAAGGTTAAGAATCAGAATTTAGTGGCATACAAATAATACCCAAACAGTTACGGCTTAGACTCTTAATGTGTAAGGAGAAAGCAGAAGTCAATGGATAAATCATGATTTTGTGTTTTTAAGCGTATCAGGGTGTAGAACATGTCCTGTTTGATTTTTAAAAAAAAAAAATTCAATTATAAAAATTAATTGTTCATATTTTCACATTGCAGTGGCAAGACGATTCCTTGTTTTTAATTTGTAACTTCGGACTTATGTTAAAATCCTAAGGATAGCTTAGATTAAATAAAAAATAGCTTATAGTAAATCAGAAGCGATATTTATTTAGATGAGTTCGAAGATGCATAAACTGAAAATAAGGAGTGAATAATAATATCCTAAATTTAAACAATAATTGTTGTTGCTTTTTAAGTTTAAGCTGTGACAATGTGCGGATTAATGTGTAAAATTTTAGTAATAAACTGTAACAAATTAATTATTAAAACATAAACCTAATTTAAAAATAAACTGTCACCATGCGACGATTTTTATCTATAACAATGCCATCACTGGCTGAATTTGTTGTAAAATTGTTGTTAAAATGTTGTGAACTGTGTTCAGTTAAACTGACACTTGCATGTCACACCTTGACTTTGCAGAGTTCGCCCAGGGACTATATATAGTGTTAGACGGAGCAGGGTGAGAGAGGAATGTGAATACAGTGTAGAGTACCGGTCAGCGTGTGTGTGTGACGGGCGTTAGACTAGTGCAGTGCTTGTCATACATTCTTTTATCGAGGTGGCTCGAATGCGTGACACTCATAATAGGAACTGATGTGGAATAAGCCTGTGTCGGAAAAAAATGGATGGCTGGAATGTTTTTATGGTGTTACGGCAGCTGTTGTATTACTGACGCAGTATCTATACATGAATTGTACCACAATAAAGAATCCTGTTACTTTGACAAGAGTCGAGACGTCTGTATTAATTACATCCAGAACCCATAAAGCAACAGTGGGGGCTACGTCAGAGGAATTCTGTAGACTCTTGTCAAGTACAGCATCTAAGGGCACTAAGGTTAGGCAGTTTTGTCGAACATCGGAGCGTCGGCCGCAGTCCTCAGGTCCGGTGTGCTGTCGGATACAGCGCTGTCGGTGGCGCCTCGTTGCTGACCAGCGTGGTGTCAGTGAAGCTTCTTTGCTGATCAATGTGTTGTCGGTGGTTGTCGGTGAGGTCCTGTCCTTGAGAGAGGCACCCACCTCCTCGTTGCTGTCCAGTATGTTGTCAATGACCGTCCTGCCCTTGAGAGAGACATCTGTCTCGTCATTGCTGTCTGATGCCATTGTGTTGCCAGTGAAAATCCTGTCCTGGAGGGAGACATCCGCCTCCTCGTTGCGGCCCAGTGTAAACGGTCTCGTCGTGTGTCAAGAATCCCGTAACCGTAGAGATTACAATGTGGACAAGAACAATTTGGATTTAGTTCATGGACAAATATGTGGTCAAGAATCCAGTAACCATAGAGGTTACAGTGTGGACAAGAACAATTTGGATTTATTTCATGAACAAATGTGTGGTGATTTTTAATATCTGTGAAAGTGTGTGTACTGGTTGTGGCAGTGAAGGCAAGTACACATATTTTTTTTGTTTTTATATGATTGTTGCCCTTAAGACTATTGTCACATAGAGAGTGATATAAATAGTTTTCATCCAACCCCTTGTTTATGTACAATAGTAGGATGTAGAGATGGAAGCTAGAAGTCAGAGTAAAGGTGTAAGCATTGACGAAAAATTAGAGTTATTTAGAAAAGCAGGGGAAAAACTGGCAATTAGAGGAGAGAAAATGGATGAATATGTGAGTGATCAATGGGCAGAGTTTCAAGCAGAAGAAAAAGTAAGGAAACACAGAGAGTATGATGAGAAACGGAGAGAGTATGACCAGAAAAAATTAAGGGAACAGAGAGAATATAAAGAAAAACAGAGAGAACGTGAGGAGTTATTAAGACAGAAAGAATGGGAACATTAATTAAAATTGTCAGAAATGAAGGCAAGGGTAACGGTACGTAACATGACAGGTCAGTCGAGAGACAATCGGATTTTTTTTTTTAATTACAAAAATGTGATGGGTCTCAAGAGGTGGACGAATATTTAGCAACGTTCGAATATGTAGTGACACAGGCAAAAGTGCCAAAAAGTAAATGGAGTATAGAGCTCCAAAGTAAGACTACTGGGGGAGTTACAAACGTTCCTAATGACAGAAGACGTAAGGATAAAATTACAAGATTATGAGACCGTCAAGCGACTACTGTTACATCATGCAGGATACAATGGGGAGAAACATAGCAAACATTGGAACAAGTTAGTCCCTGAGAATGAAAATTTTAGAGCTTTTCACTCAAAATTAGTTAAAACGTTAGACAATTGGGTGGCAAGTGCAAAGATGGAGAGAACTTTGAGGGATTGAGAGAGTTGGTTTGTAGGAATAAATTATTATTAAATGTGAAGGGAGAGGCCGTCAAATGCATATTAATAAATAATGCCCCCTCCCGCGAAGAGGTACTGACGCAAATCGACCACATTAAATCGTCAGGGGGAAAGCACTTAACCAGTAAAGATAATACGCTGCCTTTGGTAGGGGGTGTGTCAGAGCAGAGGGGAGAATATGGAAAAAATGCTAGAAGTCGTTTCATAGGGGGCCGAGTAATGGGGCCGTTCTTTAAATGTGGTCAGAGAGGCCACTTAAGGGCCAATTAAATTGTCATCAGAAAAATGAGAATCGCTATCCAGATTTAAGGCAGTAAAAGGGACATAGAGCTAATTATCAAAGGAATAATTACAGCCAGGAATGGTGACAAAACCGAGAAGAGGGGCAGGCTCCAGAAACACAAGGGGTTGGAAGTATTGAAGACCTCTTTAACAAATCGACGGATAAATTGAAGGTTGAAAAATGCCTGTTGCTAGGGAAAGAAGCCTCTTCACTGAGGGACACGGGCTGTACAATTGTAGGGTGCTGGAAGAGCTTAGAGCTTAGACAGAACTATACCGACCAAACATTGACAGTAAGAAGGATTGATGGTACAGTAAAAACTTTCAAAACTGCCATAGTAGACACACAAACATCTTATATCAGCGGAAAATTTCTGGCAGCGCTTTTTGATAATCCAACGACAGACGTGATTTTAGGAAACGTGAGAGCAGAAGATTACATAGTATGTCATCTTGGTAATGTTGTTACCAGGGCCCAAATTAAAAACGGGATAAAGGGGGGATAACAAAAATAAAGACTCTTATTACAACAATACCTAAAATATTAGAACACATTAATTTAGCTGAGGAGCAGACCACAGATAAGGGGTAATCTAAACAATGGAAAAAAGCTAACAGTCAGACGGTTGAAATCACTATAAAAGGGATAGTAACGTTTGAAGTAAATAATAACATACTTTACAGAAAATTTACGTATACTATAGAAAACCGAGTAGAAAAAAAGTAGTGTTTCCAAAACCATACCAACGATTAATCATAGAAACAGCGCATACAACAGCATTGGCTGGACACATGTCGGTCATAAGAACCAAATATATAGTTTTTTCACATTCTTTCTTGCCACAGATGAGCAGAGATATCAAATAATTCATTAAGTCTTGTCTTATTTGTCAAAAAGCACGTACAACCAGGGAGCATAAAACCCATAAAATTGGGTCAAATGGAAGTGATTGGAAAACCATTTCAGAAAGTGGCAGTTGACATTATAGGGCCATAACAACTAAGTGACAATAAGAATAAATATATTCTTACATTTGTAGATATGGTTACGCGTTGGCCGGAGGCTATTTATTTAAAAAATATAACATTACAAGACATGGAAGAGGCTCTATTAGCAATAGTTTCTAGAATGGGATTCCCTGAAGAGATCCTATCAGATGATGGGCACCAATTCTCCTCCGATATGTACAAAGAAGTGTGTGAACTTTTAAAAATAAAATCCTGTCACTCTTCTATTTACCACCCGCAATCGAACGGGATGGTAGTAACACTAAACGGCACCCTGGAAAGCATGTTAAAGAAAGTGACATGTGAGGAACCCAACAATTGGGATAGATTTTTACCGGCAATTCTGTTTGCTTTTCGAGAGGTGCCAAACGAGACCACAACAATGTCCCCATATGAACTCCTGTTCGGTAAAAAGGGTAGAGGACCCATGTCAATTTTAAGAAACATACTCACGAATGACAATAAGACAGAGAATGATAAAAACATTTACGACTATATAATTGAACTTAAAAACAGAATATAATCAGGCATAATGAAAATACAAATAATCGCCAAAGAAATGACGAATAAGTATAAACAGTATTATGACCAAAAGAGTATAGATAAAGATATACATATTGGTAACAAAGTACTTGTGTTGAAACCACAAAAAGGAAATAAACTCGCTCTGTATTCAGAAGACCTATTCCCGGTCACGAAAAAATTATCGAAATTTAATGTAGAAATTTAGAAAAGAAGTCAGCGTATAGTTTATCACCCTAATAGAATTTCAAAGTTTGTAGAAACTAACCGTGATTACACAGAGTCGAAGTACCGTTAGCAGACAAAAGTAAACATAAAACGAATGGTTCGAATGCCACAGTGATAACCAAAGAAGAAACAAGACCTATAAATAATGAGGACGTTGAGAACCTTTCGGTGATCAATATCAAAGACATTTCAGGCATCAACATTAGTAACGAACTTACCGAACGAAAGGCAGAAAAAAAAATTGATGAGTTGATGCAAGTATATAAAGAACTTATTTCAGATATTCCCGGGAAAGAATCGACGGGTACGCATAAATTAGAGTTATTAAATCCTAAACCTATTACCTTAAGGCGCTGTACAATACATGTCCATATGGTACAAAACCTAAAAGAGGATATAGAGATGATGTTGGAACTGGGAATAATAGAAGAATCACGGTCACCGTATTGCTCCCCTTTAGTACTAATTAAAAAGAAAGATTGGTCGATTCGGACTTGCGTAGACTATCGGAAGTTGAACGCAATAACAAAAAAGTAGCAAAGGTTATATCAAAACCAAGATAAACTACTATAGCACATAAATAAAGCCAACTATTTTACGAAATTGTACTTGACAAAGGGGTATTAGCAAATACCCCTTGAAGAGAAAAGCAAAGAATGCACATCTTTTCAAGGCCCTGATGGGTTGTACCATTTCAATTTTATGCCTTTTGGGTTGGCGACCGCTCCAGCGACGTTTAATAAAGTAGTCAGTACGTTATTCCAAGGAATACAACAGGTGGATACTTATTTGTACGATGTCTGTATACACACAGACGACTGGGAAAACCACATAACAATTATTAGAGAGGTTTTAGAAATCCTTAGAAAGACTGGGTTCACAATTAAACACTCTAAGATGGAGATAGGGAAAGACGCTATCGATTTCTGGGACATAGAATTGGGGCAGGCCTTTTAAAACCGGACATGATCAATATAAATTAAGTACTGAAAATAGAATGTCCCAAAAATAAGAGACAAGTACAAGGACTAGTCGGCCTTATCTTTTACTGTACTAAATTTATACCTACTTTTTCTACGATAAAAGCACCATTGACAGACCTAACAAAGAAAGGTAGACCGAATAAAATATGTTGGACTGACGAATGCCAACAAGCATTGGAGACAATCCAAAACCATTTAACAACCCTAATTTGACTCTCCCCAACATTGAGGATAAGTTCATAGTTCGCACGGATGCGTCGATGACGGGATTAGGGGCGTGTTTGATGCAGAATAGAGACAACATACTCCATCCAGTTAAATATATCAGTCGTAAACTAATGGATAGGGAGACGAGATATTCAACAATTGAGAGGGAATGCTTGGCCATAGCATGGGGAATTAAAAAATTATCATACTATTTAATGGGTGCAAAATTCACGCTCCAGTGTGATCACCAAGCGTTAAAATACATAAATACGACTAAATTTGAAAATTCACGGGTTGCGAGATGGGCCCTGATTTTACAAGAGTACAATTTTGACATTGACTACATTAAAGGTGAAGATTAAATTAGTGAACATTTTTTATCTCGGCAATGAGTAAAGGAGGCAGTGAGTTGTGATCAGTGAATAGACAAAATTCGGTGGAGATACGGCGACCAAGAGATAAAGGTAGACACAGGACATGGTTATGACCTCCAAAGTCAATGCAGGTCAAACATGGGTTTCATAGGATTTGGACAGTGAGACTGAAACAAAAGACCTTGACTGAGAAAAAGGACAGGGTTACGTTTCAGTCGGGTTATGAAGAGCGAAAGAGATAGAATGGTCGTGTGGGTATTTGAGAGCTCAGGATATATTAATGATAATGTTGATAGTTCAATGAAATTATGAAGTTGTTGAAATATTGTGTAGGAAGACTTTTTGCTGACCATTATGAATGTATGTTGAAGGTTATGTATGATGAAGATAGTTATGGGTATGGATAGATAAGTTGTTATCTCCATAGGCAGTATGTATTACATAGATGCACATGATTGCGATTTAAGTGATTGTAATGGATTAAAAACAATCATGCTGAAATATTACAGTTGGATAAGTGGTTATCCCTGTAAGATTACCGCATGCTGGAGGCAATCATGTAATAAATATGGTAAGAATTTATATGAGGAACCAGTAGAGGCAGTAAAAGCAACCTGTATAACCCGTTAATATAGTACTCTTGAATATTCATCTTGTTGATATGTTTAAGACGATTTTTATTATTTACACAATGAAGATGTGTTTTATGCCAATAGTGATGAGGATCATGTACTATTATTTATTCAGAAATGTATGGCAGAGGAGATAATCTGTTTGGGATATAATTTAAGACGTCCTGTACAACATGAGAGATGGGCAGTTTTTGTTATACAATTAACCAAGTTCCTGTGTGGCAGGAACGGTGGGCTGTGTTATATCCAAATAGGACTGTGGCTATATTGTTATAATAGATCTCAATAGCACAGGTCCCTGTAAAGAAATTATAAATAGAGAAGTGATTNGTGAGACTGAAACAAAAGACCTTGACTGAGAAAAAGGACAGGGTTACGTTTCAGTCGGGTTATGAAGAGCGAAAGAGATAGAATGGTCGTGTGGGTATTTGAGAGCTCAGGATATATTAATGATAATGTTGATAGTTCAATGAAATTATGAAGTTGTTGAAATATTGTGTAGGAAGACTTTTTGCTGACCATTATGAATGTATGTTGAAGGTTATGTATGATGAAGATAGTTATGGGTATGGATAGATAAGTTGTTATCTCCATAGGCAGTATGTATTACATAGATGCACATGATTGCGATTTAAGTGATTGTAATGGATTAAAAACAATCATGCTGAAATATTACAGTTGGATAAGTGGTTATCCCTGTAAGATTACCGCATGCTGGAGGCAATCATGTAATAAATATGGTAAGAATTTATATGAGGAACCAGTAGAGGCAGTAAAAGCAACCTGTGTAACCCGTTAATATAGTACTTTTGAATATTCATCTTGTTGATATGTTTAAGACGATTTTTATTATTTACACAATGAAGATGTGTTTTATGCCAATAGTGATGAGGATCATGTACTATTATTTATTCAGAAATGTATGGCAGAGGAGATAATCTGTTTGGGATATAATTTAAGACGTCCTGTACAACATGAGAGATGGGCAGTTTTTGTTATACAATTAACCAAGTTCCTGTGTGGCAGGAACGGTGGGCTGTGTTATATCCAAATAGGACTGTGGCTATATTGTTATAATAGATCTCAATAGCACAGGTCCCTGTAAAGAAATTATAAATAGAGAAGTGATTTCTCCTTAAAAGGTCCCATGAGGTGGACAAGTACTAGCATTTTTTGTTTTGTCTGATGGGTATTTTTTTTT
>MUZC01000104.1:47365-90118 GCA_002072015.1 Radix auricularia
ATATATATATATATATATATATATATATATATATATATATATATATACATTTTTTATCTTTCTCATTTGAGATCTTGTATACATATGATGTATGATTTGTGTACATATAGATATGTATATTATAGGTGTATATTGATATAAAAAATGATTATTGCTTGTGTCATAACAATGTAAGACTGCGCATGTGGAAAAAATTTTTTTTTATTGCTGCTGAAATGAATTATTTTTAGACTAAGTAACAATGTAATTCGAGTAGAGGTCTGCATTCTTTCTCTAAAGCGGCAGTAGTATTTTTTCAATGAGGGAATAGATTAAGGTACTAGGAATATGTTGTATGTATATTATGTTGTTTCATGTATTAAGGCCAATTTTTCCATGATTTATTAGAGTAATGTGTTGTGAATGTGTAGTTATTCCACGCCCTGACTTGTTTTGAATCTAACATTCTGCTTGTGAGTAGATTCTAACGGAAGATGGGTGATACTGAACAAGTTTCCAAAGTTTAAAGCTTCTATCTACACGGAAACCTAGAGAGTTAGTGTTGATTCATTTGTAAATAGCCCAATTTAGGTTTTAAAAAAATCTGGGCCCCCGCCACCCATGAGTGGAATTTTTAAAAATTTAAATAATAATTTTACCTTGCTTACCTACACCGGAAATAAGAGAAATATAGATTTTTTATTTTTACAAAATAACATTAAAAGAAAAAAAGTTTTGAGGCACCTGCCTCCATGAGTGTGTATTTCAAATTTCCTTTACATTGATTTCCTAAAGTTTCATGCTCCTAACTACACGGAAAATTAAATAATAAGTGATGTGTCGTTTTTTAATTATAAAATTATAATTCTGGGGCCCGGGTTCACGATGAGAGGAAATGTTTACATTTTTTGCCCCAATTTTTTCGGGAGATTGTACTTATCAACTTCCCAAAGTTTCATGCTGATACCTAAACTGGGAATGAAAAAATTATTGATTTTCTTTTTTTATAATGTATATTTAATGAAATAGCTACATTTGGGCCCACGGTTTTGAGTAAAGGACATATGAAATATTTTTAAACCAGCTACCATCGAGAATGTGAAATTATCAACTCCCCAAAGTATTATGTGCCTACCTACACGGGAAATAATAAAATTCTTTTTTTTTTAAATTTATATAGCTCATATTAGGAAAAACAGTTTTTCGGGCCTCGGCGCCCATGAGTGGGAATTTCAACTTTTTTCCAAGTATTGTTGAGAGCATGTAATTAAAAAAATTACAAAGTTGAATGCTTCTACCTACACGCGAAGTTTAAGTGTTAGTGATAAGTAGATTTTTAAGATCAGGATCAGTATACTTGGGCCCACGGTCCTTTATGAAAAGGAATTTTAACAATTTTTTGCCAATTTTGGTAAGGATTGTGTATTCAAAAAATTTACAAAGTTGAATGCTTCTGGGAATGAAAAAATTAGCGATTTTCATTTTTTATAATGTATATTTAATGAAATAGCTACATTTGGGCCCACGGTTTTGAGTAAAGGACATATGAAATATTTTTAAACCAGCTACCATCGAGAATGGTAAATATGATAATTAAGAATTTTATTTTTTTATATAGGTTATATTCGGAAAAAAACTTTTTTGGGGTCCCGGCCCCCATTAGTAGGAAAGTTATTATTTTTTTCAATTATCGTCGGGAGCATGTACCTAAAGAAGTTCCGAAGTCAGATTCTTTAATCTACGCGAAAAAAATGAAATTGGTGATTTTCTACATCCCAAAATTTCATGCTCCTAACTACACGGAAAATTGGACAATTACAGATGAGTTGATTTTAATTTTTAAGTAAATATATGGGCTACCGGCCCCACATGAGAGGGATTTTTAACGCTTTTATGTCAATTTTCGTCGGGAGCGCGTACTTTAAAAATTTCCAAAAGTTCGTGCTTCTACATATACCAGAAAAAGAAGAATAAGCGATTTTCAATATGCATATAGCTCATCTCAGGAAAAAAAAAACGTTTTGGGGACCCTGCTCGAATGAGTGGGAAAATTAACTATTTTTAAATTTCAATTTATAGTCAAGAGCATGTACTAAAAATTTTCCAAAGTCTTAAGCCTTTTCCTATATGCCCCTAAATGGGAAACATGAACATTTGGTATTTTCAATTTTTATGGCCCATGTAAAGAGAAAAAAAAATTTTTGGCCGCCGGCCCAACGTGAGAGAGATTTTAAAAGTTATTTTTCGCCCATTTTCGTTGAGAAAGAAAGAGTACCAAACAACTTCCAAATGTTTCATGCTTCTACCTACATGGGAAGTTAGAGAATTAGTGATGAATCCTTGAGTCAGCCAGTAAGTCAGGGCTTTAACCTTTATTAGTTTACATTTATATAATAAACTGTCCACTATATCTTAAACAGGTCTATCACATGCATAGCTTATCACTGGGTGGCGTGATGATATGGATGCTTGACATGGATGATTTCAACGGGACCCAGTGCAATCAGGGCAAATATCCTCTGGCAAATGCAGTCAAGAAAGAATGTGTTCGGATACACGACGATTACAATGAACAACTAAATGCTAAATAAATACGAAAATACTAATATGGAATTTGTTTCTGTTATTTGCCAACCTCAAGTTTCAATGCGTGACTCGGATTAAATGTCAAGGTTTTAGAGTTGGTACTTGCAAGAGTTGGTGAGTTATAGGGCTGGTACATGTAAGAGTTTGTGAGTTAAAGAGTTGTTAAGTGTTAGAGGTGGTGAGTTATACAATTGGTAAATGTTAGAGGTGGTGATTTACTAGATGACTAGATAAATGTAAGAGTTTATTAGTTATAGAGTTGGTAAATGTAAGAGTAGCAGACTTTTGAAGTTGGTAAATTTCATAAGGGCGAGTTATACAGTTTTTAAAGTTTAGATTTTCTGAGTTATATAGTTGATAAATGTCAACAATCATCTTTACCAGTACAACAACAGTCATAGGAGTTTGGAATGTCCGCACGATGTACATATTAGGCTTGTAAAGAAGCACAATTAGCAACTTAGATTAGTAGCTATACGCTCAACAATCTTTGAATCAGTTAATCTAGATGACTGGATTTGGCCATAAGAGATTAATCTCAGTTGAGATTGAGTTTTTTTCGGGATAAGAAGAAGAAGTAGCCCAACATACAATGGATAATTCCATGATGTTATCAAGAGCAACACAAGGAGCTCTCATGGACCTCAACTTCTGTTTGCACTCTTTCTAAATAGGGGACGTAGCATTACCTCAGATGTCGTCCAACACTACGCATAAACATTGAAAGAGATTGAAGGAAACAAAGAAGAATTCTATAATAGTTTTGTGAATATTGTCTATAGAGAAACATCGTCATCCTAATGGGAGACTTGTATTCCAAGATTGGCAGCAACAACACTGTGTATGAAGAAGTTATTCGATAGCAGATATAGTCGAGATGAACGACAATTGCAAGATATTTGCGGACATATGTGCCAACTGGTTACTGTGCGATAGCATTTTCCTGCGAAAGAAATACATAAAGCTTCATGGGTCTCACCGGACATGAGAAAGATACACGAAATAGACAAATTATGTATTCATAAAAAAACTCAATCAATCTCTCAAAGACATACGTGTAAAAAGGGGAGCTAAGTTTGGCTCAGACCACAATCTTCGTGTAGCCAGCCTGAAATTTAAGTTGAAAAGACTTTTTCCTGAGCAAGAAGCATAAAGTTATTGTTATAATAACTCCCTTGTGAAGGAACAAGCTAAAAAGGAAGAATCAAGATCTCATTATCCAATAAGTTCCAAACCATACGTAAAGTACTCGAAGACGGGACAACTGGGGGAAAGTGACAAAGATTGAAAGAAACAGTCAAGTCAAAAAGCCAAGAAGTGCTGTGGAAAAGAAAGGGCACACAAAGAATGGATAACATTAGGAACACTAAGAAAAGTAGAAGAAATGAAAAGAAAGAATAGAGGATTAATCAAAAGTAATTTATACCGCAAAGTATCACAGAAAGAATATGCAGAGGCAAATATGGAAGTTAAGAAAAGCATGAACAGGGACAAGATGGACTTTGCTAAGCTTGGAAAAAACGAGAAGATGCAGCTCAACAGTGCAAAATAAGAAAACTCTTTAATAACATTAAGACGCAGTCAGGAAATCAGTAAACAACGTTCAACGAACTACCTCAATGTAACCTTATATGATATTATCAGAGGAGTTTGGAGATGTGGAGTTTTATGATCAACAATTCAAAAGAAATTACTTAACTAAGGGAATAAGTTGTACACGATTGGTACGAGACGTGTTTATAGTATTTTAATATTAAAAATCTCTAAGTTATATTTGGTTTTGACGTTTAAAATAATTTTATTTAAAATTGTACTGTATTTTTAATATAAAGTTTACACTTTGATATAAGTATTTTTATATGTCGTGTTCTCCGTCAAGGCCTTAGACAATGTTATGCCTATAGAATTATTATTATGGGCGTCACCAAAATGTATCCAACTAGATTTCAATGTGAAATGAACGTCATAAAACACAAATCTAAATCAAATTTCAAAACAAAGTTTTATACTGTAGTTCTCTTAACTAAAAAAACTTTTCTAGATTTTAAGTAACGAGGATAGTAGTTTGAATAAAAATAATAGTTTATGATCGCTGTTTATGTTTTGAAAATAAAAGCCATGTCGGTAGGCAGATTTTGAAAAATAATTTTTAATCATTGAAATTTATTGTACGTTAATATTCAATTTATAAAAACTTGTTTTATAAAATGATTGTTGATTTACGATTAATAATGATGAAAGAGAAACAAAAAAAAAAAAAAAAAAAAAAAAAAAAAAGCAAACCAAAAAAAGACAACGTACGTAAGCAAAATAGATTTAATGTGTTAAGGTGATGACTTTTCTGTATTCGTTGGATTTGAAACACATTCACGTTATAATTGATACAATTAAATTTTGTTTTAAATTATTTCTGTTTGAAACAAAGCGGAAATCTTAAATAACAAATTTTTTTTTCAAAAAAAAGTTTTCAAAATCGTATTTATACATAATCCCCTTAACCGTGCATGGGCAAAAAAGTATGACAAATGACCCTCATGGTGCTTGAACACCGACCAATCAGTTTATGGTTGACAAGCACAGGTAGTGGCCGAGGTGGGGGGATCATCGAGATCAATAATGCTTCTTGAGTTCACTGTCCTTGTTCCGTCACGTATTAACATGTATTTCGTAGTATAGTGGTCATTACCTGCGCCTAACACGCGTAATGTTTTGGATTCATCCCCATGCTAAAAAGTTATTTTTAAATTATTTTCTTTTTTATGTTCTTGTCAAATCCGCCCCCTTCCCCACTTTCCTTTTGAACATGACTTTGCAACATGACTGTAAACTTTGTTTCTCAACAAAGGGATAACTTCAGCGACGTTCTCAGTAACGGAAAAGTAGTCAAACTCTCTACTCAACAAAATGTTAAGTACATAAATATTTCTCATATGATATATGGTTATGATACTAAAACTATTGTGATGTCCGAACTACTTACCACTTGTATAATCATTTACATCTGATAACGACCTCGAGTTAAAATCCGAGTCAACATTTTTCTATATATCTGATCTTTAGTGGTCCTTCCGATCATTGTGAAGTTCACTTAACTCTCACGCGTGATGACTTTTTTTGACATCTATTGACATATTTTGAATGACCATTTAAATGTCACTCCATCAAGTTTATCAAAATGAAGAAATATCATGTTGCCAATATGCTGATAAACATAAAAAATACAATCGAATTTCTCGGAAGAGCTTCAATTACTTATCTGTATACATATTAGCTGAACAATCACAAGACGAGCAAAAATAATCTAGGCAAACGACACTTGCAAGGATCGGTGATTCACAGCTTATGGGTTGGCAAACTAGGGTGCTGCAGGGATATGAGTGGCAAGTTGCTAACCGCAGTGCACATGTTTTCAGGTCAACATTTCGTCGATAGTTATCCCAGCCCCCTAGGTTCATTTGCGTTGTTCTTAATTTTTCGTGATATACATTGTTTCTGTCCTCCCCCCTCCCATTTTCTTTGCACTCTCTTTGAGCAAGTCTACCAGGCTGCGGGTTGAGTCTAGTAATCTTTATATATACATGCCTCTTAAATGGGCATGTGCAAATGTGCATGACGAATAACCCCTGTTGGGGTCGAAAGATCACAGTGGTGAAGCGTATTAGGATGAAAAAAAAAAGAAGGTCTAGGTGTAGAGCAAACAATACATATTGCATTCATCTTTATTGTACTTCACAGATTAACATATGATTCGTAGTGTCGTGGTTATGGCGTCCGCCATGCACATGGAGAGTACATGAATCCAGCCTCAGAAGAATCAATTTCTTAAAAACAAATGTTTTTTAACCCATTCTTTTCCCATTTTTTTAAACATGACTAAATCTAGGGTCGGCAAAACACAGTTTATGGCTTATGAGGGTTGTTAGTAAATGGCTGTTGGGCATGTAACGTGTACCGCTATGCACATGTGTCAGTATTTACTCGCGTCTTTATTCATTACTTTGTGGTGCTGTGTTTGTGTCTGTTCTCTCAGCCAACCATTCCCCTCCCTGTTCTTTGCAATATCTTAAAAAATAATAATAATAACTGTAATTTGATTATTTGTATAGAACTTTATCTCAAACATTTATTTAAACAAATCTGTTTTTTTTTTTTTTAAATTAGTTCATCATCTTAGTGCAGTTGTCCTTGGTAGTCCAGCTAATTGTCCACTCTAGTCAAGATGTTTATACTAGTCCAGCATACTAACCGTCCATGCTAGTCAAGATGTTTATACTAGCCCATCATACTAACCGTCCATG
This sequence comes from Radix auricularia, assembly GCA_002072015.1. Classification (NCBI taxonomy): domain Eukaryota; kingdom Metazoa; phylum Mollusca; class Gastropoda; family Lymnaeidae; genus Radix; species Radix auricularia. Next base: position 54,229 of record MUZC01000104.1, read on the forward strand.
CTAGTCAAGATGTTTATACTAGTCCAGCATACTAACCGTCCATGCTAGTCAAGTTGTTTATACTAGTCCAGCATGCTAGTCAAGATGTTTATACTAGTCCAGCATACTAACCGTCCATGCTAGTCATGATGTTTATACTAGTCCAGCATACTAACCGTCCATGCTAGTCAAAATGTTTATACTAGTCCAGCATGCTAGTCAAGATGTTTATACTAGTCCAGCATAGTAACCGTCCATGCTAGTCAAGATGTTTAAATATAGTCCAGCATACCAACCGTCCATACTAGTCAAGATGTTTATACTAGTCCAGCATACTAACCGTCCATGCTAGTCATGATGTTTATACTAGTCCAGCTTACTAACCGTCCATGCTAGTCCAAATGTTTATACTAGTCCAGCATGCTAGTCAAGATGTTTATACTAGTCCAGCATTACTAACCGTCCATGCTAGTCAAGATGTTTATACTAGTCCACCATACTAACCGTCCATGCTAGTCAAGATGTTTAAATATAGTCCAGCATACCAACCGTCCATGCTAGTCAAGATGTTTATACTAGTGCAGCATACTAACCGTCCATGCTAGTGAAGCTAAATGTTTATAATAGTCCAGCATACTGACCGTCCATGCTAGTCAAAATGTTTATACTAGTCCAGCATACTAACCATCCATGCTAGTCATGATGTTTATACTAGTCCAGCATACTAACCGTCCATGCTAGTCATGATGTTTATACTAGTCCAGCATACTAACCGTCCATGCTAGTTATGATGTTTATACTAGTCCAGCATACTAACCGTCCATGCTAGTCATGATGTTTATACTAGTCAAGCATACTAACCGTCCATGCTAGTCATGATGTTTATATTAGTCCAGCATACTAACCGTCCATGCTAGTCATGATGATTATACTAGTCCAGCATACTAACCGTCCATGCTAGCCATGATGTTTATACTAGTCCAGCATACTAACCGTCCATGCTAGTCATGATGTTTATACTAGTCCAGCATACTAAGCGTCCATGGTAGTGAAGCTAAATGTTTATAATAGTCCAGCATACTAACAGTCCATGCTAGTCAAGGTGTTTATACTAGTCCAGCATACTGACCGTCCATGCTAGCCAAGGTGTTTATACTAGTCAAGCTTACTAACCGTCCATGCTAGTCAAGATGTTTTTAATAGTCCAGCATACTAACCATCCATGCTAGTTAAGATGTTTATACTAGTCCAGCATACTAACTGTCAATGCTAGTCAAGATGTTTATACTAGTCCAGCATACTAACCGTCCATGCTTGTAAAGATGTTTATACCAATCCAGCATACTGACCGTCCATTCTAGTCAAGATGTTTATACTAGTCCAGCATACTAACCGTCCATGCTAGTCAAGATGTTTATACTAGTCCAGCACACTGGCCGTCCAGCTAGTCAAGATGTTTATACTAGTCCACCATACTAACCGTCCATGCTAGTCAAGCTAAATGTTTTTACTAGTCCAGCATACTAACCATCAATGCTAGTCAAGATGTTTATACTAGTCCACCATACTAACCGTCCATGCTAGTCAAGATGTTTAAATATAGTCCAGCATACCAACCGTCCATGCTAGTCAAGATGTTTATACTAGTCCAGCATACTAACCGTCCATGCTAGTCAAGATGTTTTTACTAGTCCACCATACTAACCGTCCATGCTAGTCAAGCTAAATGTTTTTACTAGTCCAGCATGCTAACCGTCGATGCTAGTCAAGCTAAATGTTTATACTAGTCCAGCATACTAACTGTCCATGCTAGTCAAGCTAAATGTTTATAATAGTCCAGCATAATAACCGTCCATGCTAGTCAAGCTAAATGTTTATACTACTCCAGCATACTTACTTTCAATGCTAGTCAAGCTAAATGTTTATGCTAGTCCAGCATACTTACTGTCCATGCTAGCCAAGCTAAATGTTTATACTAGTCCAGCATACTTACTGTCCATGCTAGTCAAGCTAAATGTTTATACAAGTCCAGCATACTTACTGTCCATGCTGGTCAAGCTAAATGTTTATGCTAGTCCAGCATACTTACTGTCCATGCTAGTCAAGCTAAATGTTTATGCTAGTCCAGCATACTTACTGTCCATGCTAGTCAAGCTAAATGTTTATACTAGTCCAGCATACTTATTGTCCTTGCTAGCCAAGCTAAATGTTTATACTAGTCCAGCATACTTACTGTTCATGCTAGCCAAGCTAAATGTTTATACTAGTCCAGCATACTTACTGTCCATGCTGGTCAAGCTAAATGTTTATACTATTCCAGCTTACTAACCGTCCATGCTAGTCAAGCTAAATGTTTATACTAGTCCAGCATACCTATTGTCCATGCTAGCCAAGCTAAATATTTATACTAGTCCAGCATACTTACTGTCCATGCTAGCCAAGCTAAATGTTTATACTAGTCCAGCATACTTACTGTCCATGCTAGCCAAGCTAAATGTTTATACTATTCCAGGTTACTAACCGTCCATGCTAGCCAAGCTAAATGTTTATACTAGTCCAGCATACTTACTGTCCATGCTAGCCAAGCTAAATGTTTATACTTTCTCAGTTTACTGTCCATTGTAGTCCAGCTGTCAATGCTAGTCAAGCTAACTGTCAATGATGGTGCAGGCAACTTTCCATACTAGTTCAGCTGTCGATACTAGTTAAGCTTACTGTCCATGCTATTTAATAGCTAACTGTCAATGCTATTTAACAGCTAGCTGTCCATGCTATTTCAGCTAACTGTCCATGCTATTAAGCTAACTGTCCATGCTATTTAAGCTAACTGTCCATGCTAGTCAAGCTCTATGTCCATACTAGTCCATACTAGTCCAGCTGTTCATGCTGGTCAGAGAGGGCAAATATCGCTTCCAACCTCAACAAAATTGGCTTATCTTAAATGAAACGGCAAAAATATGCGGCAAAAAATATTCGGTTTATATGAATTAACGAAAAAAAAAATTAATGTACACCTTTTCACCTCATGTAACCGTATTTCTCCCATTTGAACTAGAGTCTAGTCAGAGGAATATTTCAGAGAAATTTTTTTTTAATGGGGGATTTGTTTTTAATTACATCAAATATTCTGCCCAAAGAATTGAAATAATCGGCGATAAAATAATGGACGCGTTTGAAGTTTCATTTGCTCTTCCTAATAAAACTATATATTAAATAACTAATAGTTATGTTTACAATAATATTTTTTTTTTAAAAATATGCAAGTCAATTTTCAAAGGCTAACTTATAAGTTTTCATATACCCCCCTCCCCCCCCCCCCCCAACATGCAATACTTGGCCGACTTGTAAATTATGTTATCCCTAATCTCGGCTTGACAATTTTGGAGCCTCGTAATTTAATATTAATTTGAAATGTCTCTAGACCACTGACGTTGTGTTAAGGAAGACAAGCTCATACACTATCTGACATTAATAGCTGTACCACCAAGGGATGTAATAATTGTTGTATTCACGTTTTTCTCGGGTGTAACAGGGATCCAGTCTTCAAGACATGGGACAACATGTGGAGTCGTGGGAATAATTTTTTGAGAATTTTCTGAAGTCATGAATTTTGTATAATGACATTTTAAATAATGAAGTGTCGTGGTACTGCACCAATAGACAAAGTAATTTGTCTAGGTACTTGATCTTAGAAAAAAAGAAGACTATAGGTTCTTTGCCCAGTAAGACAAAGTGAAGTTTTTAAATTCTTGGCTCAAACAAGAAACAATGTCGAGAACTTTGGAGAAGGGTTAAATCGTAAATTTTTTTTAAAAATATTAGTTAATAAATTATTTTATTAGCGCATCTAATTATGCGACTAGCATATTCCTCCTTTTATGCTGTTGGTTTGTTATACAAGACGTCTGGGGCTCATTCTGTTTGACGTTGATTTCCTACATTATTATCCGTGGCGTGGTACTGTGAAAAGAAGTGTGATTGGGTATTGTACTGTGACAAGGAGTGTGATTTGGTATTGTGCTGTGACAATAAGTGTGATTTGGCATTAAACTGTGACAAGAAGATTGATTTTGTATTGTACTGTGACAAGGAGTGTGAATGCGTATTATGGTACTGTAACAAGGAGTGTGAGTGGGTTTGTGGTACTGTGACAAGGAGTGTAATTGGGCATTGCGGTACTGTGACAAGGAGTAGGAATGACTCTCGTTTTACTATAACATTGAGTGGGAATTTCAGGCTTAACATTGTTATAAAGAAAATCAATGTCATCTAAAAGTGGCGGGATCGTGATAAAGATCAATTACATAATTATATTAAACTTAAATTAATTATTCATAAAAATGCCGATATAATGTAAAAAAAAATTAAATTAAATGAAGATGTTATAGATTGTAGTTATTGTTTTTCATTGTTTTTATGCTATTATTTACGTCATGTTGATTCTCCAATGTTCTAATTTGAAATTAAGTTTATCATATAGGCTATATATCATCTAAAATTGTATGGTTTAAAAATAAAAAATATGATTGATACTGGGGTATCACCGATCAAAAGTGACGAAGGTTTTTTTTTTTTTTTTTTTTTTTTTTTTTTAATAAATATATTTCAGCTGCAATCTATTTATTTTGAACAAATATTCAGCAAAACAAAATAGTAAGGTAATATAAACTTTTTATTGATTTTATTAAATTTTCTTTTATTTATTTATTTCGAAAATAACAATTTTAAGCGGACATAATCTCACCCCATGGAATAACAAAATTTTAACCATTGTAACCTGTATTTGAGGACCTTTGATATCATTTTTGGTTGAAGCCGTTTTTAAGGTCGGGGCTTAAAATGTTTGTTTGAAGAAGAGTAATTGATCATGAAATATATCATCGCCTTAACTATGCTCTCTGTGTTCATTGACACGTCACAGGGCGGGATAGGTAATGTTTGCTAATGTTAGGTGTAAGCAGGATATTTTTGGAAAACGAACGGTACATTTTATAATTTAGGTTAATGGTTGGTGATGTTTGCTAAAGTTTGGTAAGAAAGATCCAAAAAGACAACTCGATACACCTTTAGAGTTTCAATTCATGCTGTACTTTTCCAAATCGCTTAAAATATTCAATGATTGATAGTTTTTCCTTCATTTTTATTATTTTAGCGTCATTTCTTACAATCTTGTAAAATGTTTCACAACACATAGTGGCCATCATTACCTATTTGATATTCCTTCCAGGGATGTGTGAACGGATCGTGTGCTACATAACCAGCTGGGTGCAGTACCGCGAAGAGCCGATGACATTCTACCCCGATTACGTTAATACCGACCTCTGTACCCATGTCATCTACGCCTTTGCCAAGGTTGAAGACAATAAATTGTCCACTAAAGAATGGGATAACGATCCAACAAGGTGGGTAAATGGCGTTTAAGATACACAATGAGAGTTTTTGTTACATGTAAGATACATAATTAGAGTTTGTGTCATTCGTAAACTACATAATGATATTTCGTGTTACTGTGTAAGATACATTATTATAAATGTAATGACATGGAAAATACACAAGTAGAAAGGTAGAAGCATTTAAGATAAACAATTGGAAACTGTATTGATTGTAATATATACTAACTGAGTTTATGTTTCTCGGAAGATACAACTTTATAATTTGCAAGACTATAAATATACACAATTAGGTTTTATTTGGCTCGTAGGATACACAATTCAAAATTTTGTGGCTAATTCAAAACACGTTTAAATTGTGTGGCTAATTAGGCACACAATTATAATGTGTTTTCCTAGTAAGGTACTTTTAAAAAAAATTGTAGATCTTATATATAGGATTCCTAATTAGAAATCGTGTGGTTTTTAAGGGGGACAATTATAAACTTAATTGCTTTTAAATAGAAACTAATCGTGTATCGCAGAACATACTAATAAACTTTAAATGCTTTTGTTAAATACATAGTTCTTTTTCGTGCCTATTATCTTATTCTCCAGAGGTGGTTCTGTTAGACTTTGCCTTGGTTTAGGCAATAAAAAAATAGATCATTGTCAGGGGTAAGGAACACGGGCATTTAAAACAATAAGGAGGATGTTGTTCGTCCGTTGAGTCGACGAGGACCACGCTAATCATCCGAGGGTTGTAGGGACTGGCTTTGCCTATATGTGCGCAGATTGCTGACGAGACCGTTCTTGGCAAGGGAGGTTCAAGAACTGAAAGGACATGGGGCGATTGGGTTGTCTCCTTCTGGATTTTCGGTAAAAATGCAAAGATTTGCTGCTGCTATGCTGGCACGATCTTTTATGAAAACTATAGTCTCCCTTTTGATGTCGTTGTATTTTTAATCGCTATTTTTTCGTGTTTACCTGAGCAACTTAGGTTTTTCTTGTATTATTTTGCATAATTTAATTGAACAAAATTTGCATTATCCACTTTGTAACTTCCAGATATTCAAATCTCAACCGGCTGAAGCAAAGAAATTGGAGATTAAAAGTCCTTCTGGCCGTCGGGGGATGGGGTATATATTCTCAACCATTCTCCCAGATGGTGACGTCACCTGAAAGCAGGGCAGTTTTCATCAGGTCTTCCATCGAAATTTTGAGGAATCATTCGTTTGACGGGCTCGATATACATTGGGAATACCCGACACTCAGAGGGGGAATACCCGAAGATAAACAACGATTTACGCGCCTTCTGAAGGTAAATGATAGTCTCTGTTACCTCCTTGTGTGTAAAAGATGTGGAGTGCATTGAGCTCTCAATCAAGTGCAATGAGAAATATATAGATACAAGTTCTGGAAAACGTGTTAAACTCCTTCTTTTAAAGAGCGGGGACTTTTATGTCACTTTTTTGTTGAGTCTTCTCGTCCACGAGGAGTAGCCGTCTGTCTTCGTCAATGTCTCCGGTCCCTCTAATATAAAAAACCAGAAATAAGATTCCTACAGGAATCCTCATCCTGGACCATTCTCACCAGAGATTTCATTAATTGCGTAATGTCTGCCTCCATCTTACGGTGCCAAATACTTCTTTGGAGACCTCATTTCAACTTTCCCTGGGGGTTCCTGTTTAGTGCTGGCCTTGTTAGATTCGAAGAAGATTTTCTTCGATTGTGGTCAATCCATTCTCGACGCTTCTGGAGGATCTATTTGTTTAATTTTTTCTGCCATGTCCGCTGTCACCATTTAAGGTTAATGTTTTTTTCCATTCAAGAGAATCTCTAGAAACTCTCGTAGGCATTTTGGTAAAGAACTGAATTCTGGTCAGGTTCATTGCCTTTGTTTGCAATGTCTATGCACGATCTTGCAGAAGAGGCCTTTCGATGGACTTCAAGATACTTATTTTAAAATTACTGCTTAGATTTCTGGAAATTACTCATTCTTGGGTTGATTTTTATTACATAACGATCTTGTCTGACCTTGATTGCCATTAACTTTAGGACTTAACTTTTCCATTTTATGTATACATTGCTCTTGTTTAGGGAAATAGAAAAGGCGGAAAACTCAAAACTAATTCATTGGGGTTTATATTTACCTAACCAAATGTGGAAAAACCAGCCCAGCAAAATCATATAAGTTTCGGTCATACAAACAATACTAGTCACATGATTTCCGGTAATATAATGCCAGTGGCATGATATGACTTTCTGAAAGTGAGAATAATGGCCAGACGAAATACTCTTTAAGACTGACTTATTGTGATGGTTAATGCTAAAATTCAGTTAGTAAAATAAATGGAGTAATATGATGTTTGTAAAATAACTTTTTTGATTTTTTAAAAAAATGGCTTTAAATTCGCTCTTAACTCATAATTACATTTATGCTTACCTACGGGAAATCAGTTTAAAAAGTTAGCTCAATAATAAGAGAAATTAACAATGTCATATTTGTCATGTAAGGAGGATAATGTTAACCTGCCTGATGATAGGACATATAATTGCCTAGCTTATCTCATTCTTTTCTTGATGGTTGTAATCTATTTACTAACTCATTTCTACCACCGACCCTAAACCCTTTCCAACCAAAAAGGAAATGGCAGCTTCTTTCAGAGCCGAGGCATTTGACACAAAACGTGAGAGGCTTCTACTGACAGTGGGGATTGGGGCAAGTAAAAGAACCATTGACGCGGCGTATGAGCCTGAGGCAATGTCGAGGTATGCCTAGAAAAACTAGCGTTTTATCTCTAAAGTTAACGAAGTTACCAACGTATATAACGTGTTATCTTAAAAAATAAGGTAATTATCCTCAAATAAAAAGGTGTTATTTTTAATGTAAACGTGTTATCTGCAATAAGTATGGTGTTTTCGAGAAATTTAAATTTGTTTTATACAGAAAAAAGGCGTTATCTAAAAATGTAAGGGTTTCTACTACAGCTGTACAATTTTTACCAACAAATGTAAAGTCATTGTTTATAAATGTAAAGCTATTATTAATCAACATTTACGTCACCAGAGAGGTGGACTTCATAAATCTCAAGTCCTTTGACTTCCATGGCGCCTGGGACGAAAGAGTGGGACACAATAGTCCGCTGTATTCGGACGACTCACTCAGTGTGGTATGTTAGCCCTTCCCTTGACCACACTCACTGCGCGTGGTATGTTTGCCCTTTCCTTGACCTCACTCACTGAGCGTGGTATGTTGACTCTTTCCTTGACCTCACTCACTGAATGTGGTATGTTGGCCCTTCCCTTGACCTCACTCACTGAGCGTGGTATGTTAGCCCTTCCCTAGACCACAATCGCTCTTTGTGTTATGTTGGTCCTTTCTTCGCCCTCACTTGCTCATCGTGTTATGTCTGTTAAAAATTACTTTGACCTCATTCAGTGTGGTATGTTAAAAATTCCCTTAACCACACTCACTGTGGTATGTTAAAAATTCCCTTGACCTCACTCAGCGTGGTATGTTAAAATATCTCTTGACCTCACTCAGCGTGGTATGTTAACAAAAATTCTCTTGACCTCATTCAGATTGTTTGTCCTTCCCTTGAAATCCCTCAAGGTACGGTTTCCTTTCTACGGCTCTCATTCAGCATGGTATATTGACAAATCCATTGAATTCTGGTAAAAAGAAAATCAAAAGAAATTCTTCCAGTTATTCCATTTCTCTTTTTTTTTTTTTTTTTTTTTTTTGTTAGAAAAAAATTTGAAGAGACTGGTGATTTGAATAACTAAGCAATACAAGGTAGAAAAGAAGTGAAGGGCTGTAGGGAATGGTAAGGCAAAATCGATAAAGAAATGATAAGAATATATATTATAAAAAGCCATAAAAATAGAAATGAAAAGTTGAACTAAAAAGAACAAAGTAACATAAAAAACATAGTAACAATGGAACAAATACAATGTTGCATCCAGAAGGTAAAAGTCGTGAACAAAACAGGGGTGAAAATAAAATCAGGCGTAGAAATTAGTAAATTGACACCCGGTAAATAGGGTATGAGTTAGCGTGAGAGGACTTAACAAAAAAAGCGAACGTTATGGCAAAGAGCTTTCTCAATGAAAAAATAATACACAAACAAAAGGAATATAAAGAAATGAGAAAAAAACAACTTTGCTGTGGTTAAGTCCAAGGAGTCAATGAAAGCAAAGTAGGATGATAATAGTGAGAACGTATATAGGAAAAGGGAAAGAGTGGGTGGGGAAAATTAATTAGTTTAAAAGCGGAAACAAAACATGCATTCCTTGTTAAGCAAATATCCCATACTCTTGGATTAATCTATCCTCCAGACTGACTGATCTGATTGTGTTTGTGCTAAAGACAATATATATGATTTAAAAATTATTATTTATTTTTCTTTGGTTTTGAAGTCATTTGCTGTGGAGTATTTGCTGTCACTGCGTGTCCCTGCCAACCTGATCGTTATCGGCCTTGCCGCCTATGGAAGGCACGTCTTTCTAGCCGGCTTAAGAAGAAACGACATTGGAACTCTTATTAAGGGTCCTGGGAATCCTGGCCCATTCACTAAGGATCCGGGAGCTCTGGCTTATTTTGAGGTAATATGACTGAATTAAGGAATAAGAGTTAAAGTTGGAGCACTGTTGGTAAAAAGACATTAAGTCTGGGTTGTTCCAAACACGGTTAAAATTTGGTGGGTTTTTTTTTTGGGATGTGTTGGTTTATGTGCGTTTCTGGTTTGGATGTTTTAGTTTTTGTTGGCTTCTTGTGAGTTCCTTGTTAGTTTGTTGTAATTTTTGTGAGTTTCTGCTGAGTTATTTTTTGCGATGAGTTGTTTTCTTGTGAGTTTCTGGTGAATTTGTGATTGGCATATATGTGGGTTTCTGGTGAATTTCTGGTTGGGCTATATTAGTTGTTGTTAGTTTGTTTTGAGCTTCTGCTGAGTTTCTGGTTGGGATGTGTTGGTTTCGTGTTGGTTTCTGGTTAGTTTCTGGTTTTGATATGTTGCTTTCTTCTGAGTTTCTGATTGGGATGTGTTGATTTTTTTTTGGTGAGATTTTGGTTATAATGTGTTGGTTTTTTTGTGGTGTTTTTCTGTTTGGGATATGTTTGTTTCTCTTTGGTTGGAGTTAAGTGTCTGGTAGGGTTGTGTTGGTTACGTGTTTGTTTTTGGTTAGTTTCTGTTGGTGTTAGTGGAAAAATAAATGTTTCTCCTTAAACCATTAACCATGTGGCCATCTTCCAAATTTAACTAAAGTGTTTCAATATTAACAAAAGAAAGATCGCATCGATAAGGAAAGAACCAAGTCTGAATACTAACAAAGGAAAAAAAATATATTCACCAAACTCCAATTTCTTACTATCTAATTTAACATATAGTATCTAAATACTTTCCACAATAAAATATTTTTTTTCTCGTAAAAATCATGTCTATAGCGGAAAAATAGCTTTATTTTAATTTATTTCTCTGCATTGTTTCATTAAACAAAATCTTTGAATTGAACTGGTGTCATGTTAATATAATCTAGACTCATAATTATTATTTTAAAGCATTGATTTTGTGTGCTTAAATATTGTGTGTTACAGTTACTCACTGAATCACCCAACCCCCCCCCCCTCACCTCACCTCTAGATCTGCACAGTTCTGACTAAGCGTGGGTACGTCGTTCGAGAGCCCCGCCTGGCAGTGCCTTATTTTTATTATGGACCAGAACGCCTCTGGCTGGGTTACGATGACCCCGAAAGCTTCGCTGCCAAGGTAGCTTAGATTTTTTCCCATAAACTCTAAGCAAACAGAGAATCCAATGTCTAAAGTAATATAAAGCAATCTTGTAGGAACAACAAATCCTCTTAAAAGTCTATGCAAAATATAAAAAAATGAAATAAATACGAAAAAAAATAAGAATATGAAATACGTTCATTTTGCTGTTAGTTCGTTAGATGAGATAGAACAGCATTAGACTTCCTTTAAATTATGAATATATAATAACAGTAATGAAATGTAAAATAGTTAGGAGTTGCTGTTGGCCGCTATTTATAATGCGGACTAAAATGTGAGATTCTTGAATTAAAGATGAAGGATCAGAACTTTTAAGCTCACAAATCATAAGGAATCAGTGACGTCATGACCTTGAAATCTGAAAGGAGACGATACAAGTTAACGGGAAATAATATTTTTATTTTTAAAGCCTTTTAGGATGTTCTGTTTTTTTATTTTACTTTTTAAAATATAAAATTGTTCTCTATTGTTGACACTGTCAGGGCTAAACACTTCGTGTTTTGTATTTGATACTCTAGACGATGACTGAAATCTAAGGAAATGTTTAAATTAAATGCATAAGTTTTATAATTATTTCAAAACGATTGTTAGTTTAGTTTAAAAAAAAACAGTTAATGCAGGATTAATATTCCGACATTTAACGCAAAAAAAATTATGATTTGCATTATTTAAATATTTAACTGAAACAATACGATGATTAAGCTTATTTTAATTTGTTAAATAATCTTATGTATCTTAGATATACAGAAGATAATTGCGTCCACAGACCATGAGAGATGATCTGTTGGCAAGTGATGCAGCGGTCACAGGCCACGGCTATAGGGGTTCCACGCATTACCCCAGCCGCCTAACTATTGTCTAGTTAGGTGCCCATTCGGAGCTGGGTGACTCGGGGACTCCTCAGGCCCCGAGAACAAATCCTCACTTTCGTGTGGATTTGAACTCGTGACCATCAGTATGACAGTCGAGAGCGCTACCTCTCGACCACCACGTCACCACATCTGTAGCAATTCGTTGAGTAATTTGAAACCATTTGATGATTATACTTTAACAATGTTTATTTAAGTAAAATGTCCATTATATTATATATATATATATATATTCCCTTTAACTGCAATGCGCCACAGATATCTTGCCCACTCGAAAGTTAAGATTTAAAAGGCTTACATTTTTGAAAACTATTCCACTTGTTGAAAAACAAAATGGATGATGTTCAATTCTGTACAATATTTCTTTTTTACTTTACACTTAGACCAATAAACCTTGTTTGGGAAATAGCCCCTTCGTTTCAGATATCTATATTGTAGCTTTCACTATAACTTGCACAGATCTCGTACATGAACAGCAAATCCTTGGGTGGTGTGCTAATCTGGACGATGGACATGGACGATTTCAACGATTACTTCTGTAATCAGGGCCAGTATCCACTCATGAATGCAGTCATCAGGCAGTGTCTAAATTTGAAATTTCACACAACTTAACTATTTAAGACAACATTAAATAGTAAGATACTATCATACAATTGACTTCCCTCATTTGTTAGCTAAAAGTTAAAATGTGAGACTGGGCTTAACATTCAAAGCATTAGAGTGATTAACATTAGAATGAGTGAGTACACGTGATTTCAATACTGTTGAAAAAAAGCTGACCGGGTCTCTGTCATAACCATGCATAACTTTCGTCGTCCAGAGCGCTATACAATGCATCCTAGCAAACACCTTGACTCCTCGTTTCACACAGCAGCCACCAACGTGCTTCAAATAGGTATAGGATTGTGACTATTAATGAACTAAGAATTGTATGTTCCCATGTTGTAAATGCATTCATTTTAATCCTAAACTAAACTACAGTAAACTTAACATGAAAGAAAGGGCAAAAACAATATAACAAACTTTCAATCAGTTTATACTGTCCCTGCAACTTTACTGTTAATGTCCGCTATTCGGAATTTGTTAAATTTCAATAATGACGACTGTCAAACTTGCACGCCTTATTAAAATCATTTTAAGCCAATTGTATGAGGTCTACACATATTTAAAAGAAAAAACAACAAAAAAAAAACAACAACAGGTGATTGGAAAGTAAGCGGATATGTAATTGTTTCACTTTTGATGAGTAGAGCTGCTGTTTGCATAATGACACATTCAAATATAATTTTTTAAAATATATTATGGAAACGACTTAATATGAAACGAACATTTTTTGCAGGGATGGCGTGAGATTAACAGCACCGAATCTTCTCTGCCGAAGGCTAAATGTTTTTGGTGAATTTCAGAAAAAAGAGTTAGCTTCCTGTCATTGATTCATTACAAAAACAAGAAAGCTTCCTGTCATCGATTCCTTACAAAAACAAGATCTTTTTGTGCTTAAAGGTGTTTTATGTCCAGAGAAAAGGGGGTATATTGTGATACTTTTTAATTTGTCGGAATCGTATTTATTTCCAATTGACATTTATATATATATATACATTTTAAGGGTAACACAAATTAAGAGGTAAGTTTGTTTTATCAATTAATCGACCAATCACTTGCAAAATAATAGGAAGTCAAAGAGTAAAAGTTAATATTTAATTACGAACAGATGTCAAAAAATAATTTAAAAAATCTTTTGACAATTACACAAATATTTTGATTTTAAACTATTTACTTAATGTTGATAAAGTTTTCCTACCATTGTGCTATAGCTTCGTTTATTCATCGAACCAGAAGACAATTTAGTAAGCAGTAATGCAGTCTGATCACAGACAAAAAATGACGATCGCAAATCTGATAAATATGGAGCTACAAAATGGAGATGACAGTTTCTGAATACATTAACTTTCTATAATGGTTGACGCTTAATGAAAACACCAATATACGACTTTATCACCGATGTCCATGCCAAGTCCGTGTCATGCATACCAGTTACCTATAGTCCATGTTAATGATTGTACAGCTTGACTGGTTAAATTGTCAATTACACCCGCTCATTACTTTAACAAAATAATTTCAACACGTCTATTTTTGTGATTACATGTAAAAGAAAACATTTTAAGTGTCATTTATATTTTCAACAAAAGGTTTTATAAGTTTAATCAAAATTAACGATTAAAAATCGTTAACTTTGCAAAAGGTAACGATTACATTTAAATGATAATACTAAACAGCCCAAATATATATATTAGTCACAAGATGGAGACTTTAGCAAGCTTTAAAAGATATTTGATTTATCAAAACACAAACCATTAAGTACACATGTCTTCGAACAGTTGTCAGATCGGGATCGCTGCTTAGATAAAAGAATATAAATGTTGGAATGTACATTTCATTTTAAATACATTTTTCCTAAACGCCACACACAACATAATCTGACCTCTGAATAATAGTTCTTGGTACTTTTAAAAATAATTTATCTCGAAAAACTTTCAAGAAATAATATCTTTAAAGAATACCGGTACATAACTATCATTTCTGTTTATTATTTCAACCAATGATTTAAAATCCAAGAAGATATATACTATGAAATGTACACTAATTACTCTTCAGAAATATAATATTGTAATTTATTTTACAAAATAAACATTGTTATCACTGACGTTATCTTTAAAGAAAACACTTAAGCGCAGTGCATATTTGTTTGTTGTGTTTTAGCTCATTAAATAATTGCGTAGTGTGTTCAAATTCACTCATACCATCTTTTAGCCCAGGGATTACCTAAAACGTTTAACCCTGATCCTGACATCAGATAGAAATGATAATGCTGTGTATTAAGAAATATAAATATAACTATGTCTATAAATAAACCTTTGGCCCTATTCAAACTCCAAAATACAGCACTTCTCCCTCAAAAGTACGTAATTTTTGTAATAACATATTGTTGGATTTTCTTTCTCCAAGTTTACTTTGTTAAATCTTTGTTACAACAGAGAGAAATTTCATGATAAAAAATTTCCCTTATAATTTAATGGACCCATCAAAATGTTATTTTGAAGACTTTCAAAGTCGTTCATTCCAATCCACATGTAGAAATTGTTGTTTTTTTTTAATTTGTGTAAGACCATAATAACATTTGACTTTAATTTGTAAAATTCTGAAATGCTTACATTCCTAATGTCATGCTAATGATTAGGATGATTTTGTATGCTTTTTTTTTTTGCTTTTTTGTTACCGTTTTGCTATAGCCAAATTATTGATATTAAATGGCATTATTTATATATTACATACAAACCAAATAGTATTTATATACTTGCTGTGATTATGGTTTGGTAGTTCTATTTACTTCATCTCTATATATAAGTAGCAGACCCGTTGTGCATTGCACTGATTTCAGGAAATTGAATAAATTTAAAGTCAGCAATAAGTGGTATGTTTTAAAAAATTTTAGTTTCATAGGAAACAGATAAATACATGAATAATTACAAAACCTTACAAAATAAAAATAAAAAAACAATATTAAATGACCGGCTCCAAAATAAGTGATCTTTTTTTAATTGCAATTGTACTCATGCTATATTTCAAAATGTGGTGTAAAATTGATTTGGGAATTTAAAGTTATTTTAATCTGCTCTTAAAGAAAAGACATTTTCGGCCTTTAACTCCGAGGGAATAATGATTATCTTATCTTTAAAATTCAGACGCTCATTCTATGCCGGAGATTATTGCGTCTACAGACCATGTCAGATGATCTTTTGGTATGTGATGAAGTGGTTACATGCCACGGCTATAAGGGTTCCATGCATTACCTAGCCACCGAGCTATTTTTAGTTAGGTACCCATTAAGGGTTTGGTGACTCAGAGACTCTTTAGGCCCCGGGAACAAATCCTCGCCTTCGAGTTGGTTTGAACTCGTGACTATTGGTACGCCAGTCGAGCTTATCGACCCATATTATTTAAAAAAAGACTCTTGAGATTTTATATCCTAAGATTCGCAAGATCCTATAATTATCTGAGACACTTACGTTTACACTAACTTTTATAAAGCTAATTTAAGAGACTGCAGCATTTAGGGGCCCTTTGGCCCTTTGTTGCAGTACGTTGAATTCGAAAACCTGTTCATTTTCATTTAGTCTCTTAATGGACATATTCCTAAAAAATCCTTAAAAATAAAATCTTGAAACTATCTTAGAGGTGTACTATTTTCTAGATTGTTAATATGGGCTACCATTTCTTTGTTTTAGATCAATTCATTTAACAGAAACTAACGCTTAAACTTATGATTCTATATTACATATAGGTTTAAAAAATTGACAATATTGGCCCCAGCGACAATTCACTGCAAAATGTAGAATTGAAAAAAACTTTGTAATTCCAACTGCATAACAATGGATATATTTGTCATTATTGGTCAAAATCATTGATAACAGAATGGGGAATAAAATCTTTAAAGTTTAAGACAAACGGCATTTTTGACCCACTGCCTCAAAGAAATGGTCATTAGACGTTCAGTACCAAATATTTTTTTAAAATATTGGCTGTCAAGTTTTTATGTATCAATTTGTTTAACTTCACTTTCTTCCACCATAACTTAAACTATTGTTACATAGCTCATATAAGCAAAATGGATATAACGAGTCCCAGCCTCCAAATGTCTCATATATATATATATATTTCATCATCAAAACATGGCATTAATAGCTCCAATAGATACAGGGACACCCCCAAGACAATCCTCTCTAAAGGTGTTCTTCGGGTAATGTTGACATGTTCAAAGTCGTCCAGGCTTCCTTTCAGAGTGTACCTCAAAGCAGTGGGTCGTGTCATTTCCTACTCTGACGCACTACAAATTTATCGTCAACACGGCACAGCTCAGTGGTCTATTATCCAAGGACTGTAATTAGATAGAGATTTTCATATCCGTAGCCAAATGTTGAATGCTATTTAGCCAATTACTTAGTGTTATTTCGGGAAACATATATTTTAAGGTTTCCTTACAGCTTATGTCCGTCGAGTTCTTCACAGCACTTTTTTTGTAACAAGTATTGACACTCCTACCCCTAAGCAGTGCAGCTCTATATAATAAGAAGAAACGAGGACGAAACGGCCGCTTCGGATAACAAGAATTGTAACAGGTACAACGGTTATCATAATCGAAGGAGCATTCGCTCCTTGTCATTGTCCGTCTAAGATCCTTACAGCAATTGTAATTAACAGATAACTAGTACCTAAACGACTTTAGACGTTACCTAACTTGGTTATTGGCTTTCGGTTTCGCGAACACTACTCGTTCCTTTACCAAACATAAGTAGTGTCGATCCCGTATGATTTGACCCATTGATGTTATGACTACAGAGACAATTATTAAAAGAATGTATTTAAGATTACTTTAAAAAAAATTAAGATTTAGTGGATGACAAATAATTACAATGTGTACATATTGTCTTATCTATTCTTATCTATACAGACGCTACTTCTATGCAGAAAATGATTGCGTCCATAGACCATTAAGGATGATGAATTTGCAACTGATGCAGCGCTTAAAAGCCACGGCTATGTTTAAATTTTTACAAATCAAATCTACAGCAGAGCAATGCATTGATCGTAACTGATATTCTTTGAACAGGACAATCGTTGTTATATTTTGTTTTAGATACACATTACAAAAACCAAAGGAAAAAAAAAACAATTGAAGCGCTTAAAAAGTTTAATAAAAAGAATCCCAGTGTAAAATTTTACTTGTATAACGAGGACAATTTTTAGAGGAGTTCAAGCATAATGAACACAAATTATCTAACTGTTGATTTATTTAATATCAATATTGAAACCAATATATTAATGACTTTGTTAATTCAAGTGTCCTTTATTTTAGAAAAAAATTAATACTTTGATCAATCATGACAATCAAAGATGTAGTTTGAAGGCAATCATTGAGAAACTTGAAAAAATTAAACTTTGGGCCCCCACATTAGTTTCTCTTGAATATTCACAACTGGAAAAAGTAAAATTAAAAGTAAAATTTTTAAGCTTAGAAAAACGATATTTATGAACGTGCAAATTCCTCACTGCACAGCAACAACTAAACAAGAAAAGGAAATATCTTAAAAGGCGCACCATTTCGCGCCGTGAGGCGGAATAGTTGAATGCGCATATTAACTGTCATCTAAGAAGTGTGAGAGATGGACCAGTCTCCATTTTTCTTCCATTGAGGTGATATAATCAACTGTTGTATATTCAATCGGATTGTATTCATCAAGGAACCAAGCATTCCGAAATCCAGATAAAGTAAGAACGACCTCAATTATCGACTAATACACTGTCATTATATTGTTCTATGCCAAATTAACAGTTTTATAATTAAATGCTTAATCATTTATTATATATTGAATTTATTTGAATCGGTTGAATAACCACAAGAATGCCGTTAGGTATTCTGTATTTTAGTATCGTTGTATATAAATAAACACCAGTTTCCATTTGTCAATGGATTAACTCAATTAAAATATTAACTATTGTTCAATATGTGTGCATCAGTAACGCATATATATGAACGTTGAGATTATTGCTATTTTATTATTGACAATGGGTAATATACGATTTTAATAATAATAATTTGAAGTATTATTTACCATTATCTTGTACTATCTTATGAATACTTTAATTCCCTTTTGACACCTTGCTCTGAAGGCTCGGATGTCGAATGAGGGACAACTAATAGTGTATAACGGGTAAACTACTAAAGTTTGTACCTTGTTTTATAGAATCTAGTCCCTGGTTACCGGGACGCCAGGATTCCTTCATCATCTACGACCGATGCCAGAGGAGAATATCGCAACAGTGTTCATCAGGCCAAGGACAAAACTACCCTGGTAAGCCCTGAGGATCACCCACCCAACAAGTCCAGAGACGGTCATCTCCGGATAGACCCTCTACATCCAGCGGCGTACATACCAGTACCCGACTGATGCCGATCCGCCATCCCCAGGAGAGGATCGAAGCCGATCAGCCACGATTACACTCGTGCTAATCGAAGCCTGGAAACTCCGCGTTTTCGGAAGTCACTTAAATTCATAGGTGAAAGTTCAAACCCTTCAAGAAGTTTATCTTATGTTGATACAGTGAAGTCCAGCAGGAAGTCATTTACACCGTCACTCAATAGGGGATCAGCCTGTTCCCAGGATCAGCACCACAACGTCGTGGCAGTACTCAACAGTGGAGTCAGCCTGCTCCAAAGGACCAGCACCACAGAGTCATCTGCAACAACTCAACAGTGGAATCAGCCTGACCCGCGGTTCAGCACCACCGAGGACGGACCAGAACCATTCCTCAGGGACATCAGCTAATATATCAACTACAGCGCCTCGCAAGGACAAGATTTAACTTTAAGTACCATACCATTGAACATTAGTATAGGGCTGAAGCCTAATGATGAAATCATTATTATAGGGAATTGATAAAAGCTTAATTTAACACTTAATTATGAAAGATTTGGATTAGATTAAAATTCATTGTGTAGAATCAGAGTACGTTTCAAATAAGTCTGATGACTTTAACATATATCAATTAATGAATATTTCTCAACATAATGTACATAGTGTAAATAAACTTGTATTTCGTTTAACTTTACACTGTTCTTGTTTGTTGTAATCAATTGTGAGATCACTAAAGTTGTATCCTTGTAGGCAAGAATGTATTAATTATAATCATTATTTATTATCCCTAAACAACGAACCAAAGTACAAGAAACACATCTTTTATCGCCACAGAGGAGTTCAAGCATAATGAACACAAATTATCTAACTGTTGATTTATTTAATATCAATATTGAAACTAATATATTAATGACTTTGTTAATTCAAGTGTCCTTTATTTTAGAAAAAAAATAATACTTTGATCAATCATGACAATCAAAGATGTAGTTTGAAGGCAATCATTGAGAAACTTGAAAAAATTAAACTTTTGGCTCCCACATTAGTTTCTCTTGAATATTCACAACTGGAAAAAGTAAAATTAAAAGTAAAATTTTTAAGCTTAGAAAAACTTGAGGACAGAAGTTCATAGAGAAAATCTTTTGTATAATGCAATGATATTAATACTAACTTGAAAATAAAACACAAAAATAATTCGAAATGAATCCTTAAGTATACAATGGAATAAAACAACTTTTAAAAATTCCTATTGCAAGAAAGAAAACACATTCAAGAACACATTTTTCCAATATCTGACTCTGCAGGAATCGTTTACCTTTCCAAACTAGTAAGACAAATACACTATAACTTTTTTAAAACTCTAAACAAATGCAACGCTACACATAAATAAGCATATGCATTACCAATTTAGGCAATTACCAAACATTTCTTTTACCCACTGTAAACATTACAACCTTTATTACTCACAAAATCTGACACTTAACAATTCCATAACTTAGCCTTTCTAAAATGTATCTACTTGATATTTCATCAACTCTGAGTCTAACCGTCTCTGTAAGACAATAACTCCGAATTTTATCAATTACTACGTAAATATTTCACTAACTCTGACACTAAACAACTTCATAATTCAAAAACACTGACACTTATCTCCTCCTCCTCTTAAAGTAACCAACTCTGAAATTATTATCCACCAGCTCCATCGCTAAAAAATCTATACATTATTATTAACCAAATCTACAACTCACCTATTGAAACATTTGCCTACTCTACAACTCACTAACTCTGAACTTTAACAACTCTAAGACTAAACAATTCTGAAATTGTCATTTACCAACTCCTGATCTCACCAAGTCAGACATTTAACAACTCTATAACTCACCAACACTCAAATTTACCGATTGCATATTTCACCAACTTTAAAATTTAGCAACTCTAACAATTTGACATTTAAACCGAGTCGCACATTGAAATTTTAAGCAGCCGAATAACAGAAGAAGCTTCTCTAAAAATATGTTTCTATTAAATAGTGACTAAAATAACTAAGGTTTGAACTTTCACAAACCTTGACAATGGTCGGTGATTGCATTCAGTAGAGGATATTTGCCCTCATTGCACTGGGTCCCGTTGAAATCGTCCATGTCCATCGTCCAAATCAGCACACCACCCAATGATTTATATTTCACGTAGAAAATCTGTGCAAAATATAGTGGCCAGCTACATTGAAGTTATTAGAACCGAGAGGCAATTTTCACTCAAATGGAAAGTAAAAAGTTTAAGCTCAATTTTGCACAGCAACCATATGTTTAGTTGAATAACTTTCAAAATTTAATGCGCAATAGTTTTATCCTCACATTGTTACAGCTTAATTTTAAGTAATGACGAAAGTACCTTCACCAAATTGTTTTTAAAACCGGGAGATAAATCTAAGCTTCATCTATTACGTTACCAGTAACTGACCAGAAACGATCTTTTCGAATATACTATGAGCAATAATGCATTTAATCTCATACATTCTTAAAATCTCTACCATAGTCAATAGTATCAAATTAAAACAAGAATCTTCTCTTCATAACAATGTCCAAAATAAAAAACAGTTATTTTTGTATAATGTAAAACTTTTTAAAAAAAATCAAACAGGACAAGTTCTACACCCTTATAGGCTTAACACTATAAAATTATGTATATTTCCTATGATTGAACTGGTCTACCTTCAGATTAGAATGCAATCTGGTCACTGATTCAGAATGATTTATAAGCCTAAAACTTCTTATCTTTCATTTTTAAAACAAGTAGTTTCAAAATTTAGTCCGACTTATAACTAGTCGTTGAAGAAACCTGATAACACTATTTTACAGTTCGATACTGTTATTCATTAATCATTCTACGTTATCTCAAGCTGTGCTATCTTTTTAAAAAAAGCAGATTTTGTCGTGTGTGCTTCGTTTCGTTCGCCTTTATTATTTGTATTTATATGTACATTTTTTAAAAAAATTTTGTTGGTATAAAAAGTTTGTTATAAATTAGTTTTGTCATTGAATACTCCTTTATTGTTATACATTAGGTAAACAATCAGAGATACCTTGTAACCGAAGCTTTCGGGGTCTTCGTAACCCAACCATAGGCCGTCATTGACATAAAAGGGTGGATCCAGCATGCGTTTTCCTAAGATCACACCACCTTCTGTTACTAGTTGACATATCTGGGGATGGAGCTTCAGTGTATTAATAATAGTTTTTTTGTACAACACAAGTTTTCTTTTTTTAATTTATTTTTTAAAAACAGTTAATACATTACGAATAATGATTATTTCAATGATTAAATTACCATAATAACAGTTCTATTTAAAATATTTTATTAGGAAACAATGCACAGAAGTAAATCACAGTCCATCTATTTCTTACCATATTTCTTACGATAACGAGCATGAAGTGTGGCCCTCGCTTGAAGTTGCGTAACAATAGGAGAATGTTGACATATGCACCTTGCGCCACGTTAGGGGGGGGCGCCCAAATGAGTATTAAAACTCATTATCTTTACTAATAAAAGGGAAAGCCCTCACTCACTCACTGACTGACTGACTGACTGACTCACTGATTCATCACTAATTCTCCTAATTCCCTTGTAGGTAGAATCATGAAAATTTGGGAAGTTGTTGGATACCCTCTGACTACGAAAATTTGCGAAAAAGAATTTTGAAAATCTAACTCATGGGGGACCGGGGGCCCAAAAACATTTTTGCTTACATCATTAAATCTCCGCCTTCCCGTGTAGGTAGAAGCATGAAACTTTGGGAAGTTGCTGAGTACCCACTGTGGACAAAATTTGGCAAAATATTTTTTAAAAAATATCTTTCAAGTGGGGCCGGGGGCCCCAAAAGATTGTTTCCTTATATAGGCTTTATAAAAATTGAAAATCACCAATTTTCCAATTTCCTGTGTAGGTAGAAGCATAAAACTTTGGGAACTTCTGGGTTCCCTCTCACGACGAAAATTGGCGAAAAAGAACTTTTAAAATCTCGCTCATGTGAGGCCCAAAAATCGTTTCTTCCTAATATGAGCTATAAAAAAATTAAAAATCACTTATTCTCTTTTTTCCATATTCTCCTGTTTCCCGTATAGTTTGAAGCATGAAACTTTGTAAATTTTTTGATTACATGCTTCCGATGATAATTGGAAAAAGAGAATGTTACATTTCCCACTAATGGGAGCCGGGGCCCCTAAAACATTTTTTCTGTATATGAGCTATACAAAAAATTAAAATCACTCATTCTCCTATTTCCCATGTAGGTAGAAGCATGAAACTTTTGAATTTTTTTAGTACAAGCTCCTGACATTTGGCAAAAAGAATATTTGAATTCCCTCTTATTGGGTACCGGGGGCCCAATTATATTTTTTCTTATATTAAAAAAAACAACTTATTACTAATTCTCCAATTTTCCGTGTAGGTAGGAGCATGAAACTTTGGGTAATTGTTAAGTACCCTCTCAGGACAAATGTTGGTGTAAAAGAATTTTGAAATACAGACTCATGGGGGCCGGGACCACAAAAACGTATTTTTTTCTTATATAAGATTTATAAAAATTGAAAATCACTGATTCTCTTAATTCTCCAGTAGGTATACTCATGAAACATTGGGGAATTGATAACTACACTTTCACGATGGTAGCAGATGAAAACATATTTTAAAATATCTCTTACTGGGGGCCGGGGGGCAAAATGTTGTTTATTTTCTAATATAAACTATATAAAAACTACACATAACTAATTCCCCCATTCTCCATTTAGGTAGAAGCATACAACTTTGGGAAGTTGTTGAGTACAATCTCCAATTGAAAGTTGGCGAAATAGAATGATAAATTTTCACTCACAGGGGGCTGGGGGCCCAAATATATTTTTTTCTTATTTTAAAAAACGACTCATCACAAAGTCCACAATTCATCGTGTAGGTTAAAATATAAAACTTTAGCAAGTTGTTGGGTACCCTTAAAACGACGAAAATTGGCGTAAAATAATTTTTAAATGCACGCTCATGATGGCCTGAGCCCCCCAAAACGTGTTTTTTTTTCCTTATACGTGCTATAAAAAAATTTTCATCAATAATTCTCAAATTTTCCAAACGGGCAAAGGCATGAAACTTTGGGGGTTTTTTAACTACACTTCCACCATGGTAGCAGGTGAACAGTTATTTAAAACATTCTTTACTGTGGGCTGGGAGGCCCAAATGTAGATTTTCCCTAATATGAACTACATAAAAATTAAAAATCCCTAATTCTCCCATTCTAGGTAGAAGCATAAAAATTTAGGAAGTTTTGGGTACCCTTTTACGACAAAATATTAGCGTAATATAATTTTAAAATTCACACTCATTGGGGCCGGGACCATATATGTGCTATATACAAATTGAAAAGCACTATTTTTCCTATTTCCCATATAGGTAACGCATAAAACGTTGGATATATTTTAAATACACCTCCACAATGGCAGCAGGTGAAATGAAATTTAAATTATTCCTTGGTGGGCGCTTGGGGCCAAAATATAGTTTTTTATGCACTCACTCACTTATCACTAATACTAAATCTTCCCGCAGCAAACGCGGGCAAATTGCTAGTATAATTTAAATTTGAGTAAACTAATGTACCCCATATACTTTCGCAAGATTCAAATTTGGAAGTCCAAAAATATCTTCATTATAAACAAGTTGACAAGTATGATTTTTGTTCCCACACCATTGAGGGCTAAAGGGTGCCATTCTACTCATAATTAAACTACAAATTTACAATATAGGATTCTGATAACTTTTTAAAAAAAACATAAAAACAAAAATTCGATTTGCTGAGTGTGAGGTTACAGGAACAGCAAAGTACAAATGCGAGTGATTCTATTAAAAGTAGTGGTTTAAAGCACTGGTTCTGAACATGTGGTTTGCGGATGACTAGTTGTTCCAGGTGGTCCATGAGCAACGCACAAAATGTACGCCCTGTATGTTTCATCGACAAAGACTAGCAAGTAAAAAAAGAATTAACACAGACCTAAAATATGTTTTTCATCCGGCCATTAAAGTTTTAATTTTTTTTTCAAGATATGTCCATTTAATTCTCGTTTCTTCCTCCCTCATGTTCGAATATGAATCTTGAACAATATCAGTTACTGATCTATACTTAAGTTTACTTGTTACCAGACTGCTTGAACTACGTGATGACGTAAGCGAGTTTCTCGTAAGAAAACTCAAAGCTTGTTAATCCTTTGAACTATCCCTCTGGGTTTTTGTTCTGGCTTATTGGGCTAAAATTTTTGAAGAATTCAAATTAATTTAAAAAAAAGGTAATTTCAAAGTAACCTTGAGATGTTTGATCAATAGTAAGAAATAACCCACACACAAAAAGAAAAAAAAAATAAAAAAGCAACATCAACAACAGAAAATGATGAAATAAAAAAAAAAAATTCTTAGGAAATCAAATAAATGTTTTCATTACATTCAAGTCAGCACTACATCAAATTCTATATTAAAATTAAAAGCATTTTTTTTTTAAATTTAAAAGTAGTGTAAAACACATTCAATTACTACATGTAAATAACAATCAAAGAAAAAACTATTGTATGTAAATAGACTCATTTTTATTGTGTTATTTTTATTTTAAACTGACAAATATACAATCTCAAGGAGTATGTGAATTGATATGGGGCCGCCAATAAATGACGTCAAGCACCAAGGGGAGAGGGGGTCTCACTTTGGTAACGATGTGTGATGTGTTTGAGAGAGGGCGAGGTTGAAGAAATGTGACGTCATATTCAAAGGGTAACTTTAAATAAAAATATCACTACAATATTTGGTCACTTAAAATTATTAATGACTTTTTTATTCAGTGTTTCTCAAAGTGCCGGTCGATAGGCCATCAGACGCCGGTTAGCGTAAGTTATCAAGACATGAACATTACATATATTTCTTAATTTTAAGAACTCACAAAGGAACATACGAAAGTGTTACCCTGCGTCGTTTGATGTTGACCTCAATGCGTTTGTAATGTAACCGCAACCTCGTTTTGTTCAATCGGGGCATTAGTTTGCGAAATTCTTTTTGTCGGTTATTCCAATTCCACCCCCCCCCCCGAAACTGCTTATGGTGAGTTTTACAAACAGGAAAAGTTTCTAAAAAGATCTGATTAGGATTATATGTAGACATTTTAAGTCCAAACCATCTTTCTTTTAATTAAATGGAAAGATTGTTATTTCTCTTGGACGATTTCTTAGTGTCTATAGCTTTCATTGCTTGAGCCGCAACATTTTTATATTCCCCTTAAAAACCAAAACACCCTATCATCAAACCCACCAGAAAACCCACCAAATATTCGCCGCCAGTGGCTCAGCCAAGACTCCACGACCTGTGGCCCACCATGTTCCACACATATCCCCCTAGTCACATCTCATAAATCTTACCTCAAAATACGCCAACGCTCCCGGATCTTTAGTAAATTTGCCAGGTTTTCCAGGGCCCTTAATTCTTGATCCGATAAAGTAGTCTAAAGGGTTCTCAAGATAAAAATGTCTTCCATAGGCGGCAAGGCCCATAACCAGTCGGTTGGCTGGGACACCCAAGGACAGCAAATACTGTACAGCGAAAGACTTCAAAGGAATACGAGAAACATTTAAGTCTAAAAAAAAGAATAATCAATAGTAATTTTTTCAAGGTAAGGAATACATACCGTTAAATGAGACTAGCGAATTCATATTTGAAATATTTTAAAGTATTTTATTACATGTTTTTTTTATCATTAAATTGTAAATATTGATAAGAAATAGTTCATAATGGTTGGCAATGATTTTTAGCTAATTATTATTCATTAGTTTGATTATATCTTTCCCCTGTGACGTTAGAGTACGTAAATAGTAGAGTGCTAATTTTGCTGTTATTTATTTTGTGAATGAGAAAAGTGCAAAGGTTACTTTAAAGTGCGTTTGTTTGTTTCTAAAAGCGATTTCCTACTGTAGACGTGCCCCCTGTAGTGTTACAAACAGTAAATTCTATTTTCTATTATAAAACCAGTAAAGGCTTTACCCGCAAGTCTAAGAAAAATAGGTCACATGGTGTGGCAAGCTTTAGGAGCGGTTCCCTTAAATATGTCTGTATGATAATGAAAACAATCAAAATAATATAACATATTAATATACGTGTCAACCAGAGAAAGGATGACAACCAGACATCCAATAACAGGCAATCTCTATTAATATATATTTTACTAATATTCGTGATCAAAGGACTCACAATTTCACTCCAACACATAGCTAAACAATGTGAACTTCTATCAAGTCTATTTTTTAATTTCTTTTTACCAGAAATCAACGACATACCAAGGTGAGTAAGTGGGGTAAGGGGAATGGCTAACAGACCTCGCTCAGTGAGTGGATCAAGAGAAAGGCCAACATACCACGCAAGTGAGTGATGTTAAGTGAAGAGATAACATATCACTTCTATCACGTCCTGTAAAAAATAAAATGGGCCAACATAACACGATGAGCGAGTGAAGTCAAGGCAAGGCCAATATAACCTGCTGTTCGAGTTAATTCAAGGGAAGGGGCAACATACCACGCAAGTGAGTGATGTTAAGGGAAGAGATAACATATCACTTCTATCACGTCCTGGGAAAAATAAAATGGGCCAACATAACACGATGAGCGAGTGAAGTCAAGGCAAGGCCAATGTAACCTGCTGTTCGAGTTAATTCAAGGGAATGGGCAATACACCACGCGCAGTGAGTGAGGTCAAGGGAAGGGCCAACATAAACACGCTGGGTGAGGTCAAGGTAACTTTAACATACCACACTGAGTGAGTCGTCTGAATACAAGGGACTATTGTGACCCACTTCTGTGTCCCAGGCGCCGTGGAAATTAAACGACTTCAGATTAATGAGGTCCACATATCTGTTGACGTAAATGGTGTTGTGGGTGAATGAGAGCTTTACATTTGTGAATATCATATTTATATTTTTTATAATACGTTTACATTGGTCGATACAATTTTAAATTTCTTGATAAATGCTTTAAATAAGTGTATAACATGTTAAATATTCCAGACCTACCTTGCCATTTCTGCAGGCTCATACGCTGCATCAATAGTTCTCTGACTTGCACCTATGGCCACTGTCAGTATAAGCTTCGTCATATGAGTGTTGAGTGCATCTTCTCTGAAAGCAAATGACAATTCCTTTTTGATTGGAAATGATTTAGGGGCAATGGAAGGAATGAGTTAGTAGCAAATAACAGCAATTAAGTAAAGACTTATTTTAAATCAAAATTTGATATGTCTGCTTAAGCGGCAGATTTAGATTTATACTCCTTTTATTACAAATACAAAATGGATAAGGTCTCATATAGTTGAGCTAACTTTTCATGTAAACAACAGGCCTTTCGTAGAAATACATTTAAAAAAATATAAAAAATAGCGTTTAATTTTTTTTTTAAATCATAATAATCATTAGTGATTTTACCAGGATTATAATGCTTAATTGATTTTACTAAATACATTTTACCTTTATCAATCTTCTTCTGATGCCAGGCTTAAAAAGTTAGTCATTAGTTGTTTAATTTTAACTCAGTGTTCTAATATCAATGGAACTGAAGGTTTGAAATGGAACTCTTATGACTTGCACACAATTTTTATGAGAGATCTTATAACTGGCACAGAAAGTTTGACCGGAGATGTTATAACA
This sequence comes from Radix auricularia, assembly GCA_002072015.1. Lineage (NCBI taxonomy): Eukaryota > Metazoa > Mollusca > Gastropoda > Lymnaeidae > Radix > Radix auricularia. The sequence continues at coordinate 82,912 of MUZC01000104.1, forward strand.
AGCACAGAAAGTTTGATTAGAGGTCTTATGACTAGCACAGAACATTTGACCGGAGATCTTATAACTGGCACAGAACGTTTAACCGGAGATCTTATTACTTGCAGAGAAAGTTTGAAAAAGAGATATTTTGACTGGCACAATCAATTTGACAAGCGATCTTATGAGTGGCAAAATAATTATGACCAGAGAATTTATAAATGGCAAAAATATTTAACCGCAGAACTTATGACCGGTAACGGCATGATAGACTGGAGCTAATATAAAGATTTAAGAGAAGAGGTTAGTTCCATCTGATTGGAAAGATTGGTACCTCTTTTAAATAAAAAAGAAAGTTTATTTAGGGGACTGCTCTACATGGAGAGGAATCACCTTGCTTTCAACAACAGTCAAGGTGTTCAACCGTGTCCTGCTTAACATATTGAGAATTGCTGTAGTCGCCTGAAGCATGACTCGCAAACAGGCTTTAACATCAACAGATCTTCTACTTACCAAATCGCAAAACTAGAATTTAGAACAGCAAATACACAATGGAACTCGCCTCTCTGTCAATTTCTTTTTACTCTGAAAGAGCCTTTGAAAGTGTGAAAAGTCAAATCCTATTGATAGTTTAAAGAGACTATTGGTGGCCTTAGTAGACACATATATAACTAAGAACATTTATAAAAGGATGAAATTCTTAATTATCAATTACAAGCATGTAAAAAATTCGTTCAATGCAAATACTAGGAGTTAGGCATTAGTGATTTCTGTCAGTTTTCCCTTTCATGTTTGTATGAAGCATACCCACAGCAGGAGAGAATCGGCATCCAATGGAACTTGTGGAATCAACATGATTACCTTCACTTTGCTAATGTTCGTTACCTTCTGTCACATAATTCACAACCGATAGAAAGAGAAAACAATCATTGTTGCAGCCGCTCATAGACATGGATCTTAGTTTACACAAAGGGAAGGGTAAGTAATTAATTTTAATGCAACTGGAACAGGAGACATCGTTTTGGAAGAATAAATGGCTGCTTCTCTTGGACGAGAAAACTCAACAGCGTAGTTATACGAAAGTTTCACATCTGGGAATGTTTGGGGGCTTAAAACTTTTCAACAAATGTCTACACATATAAAGATCCCCCTTGCTTGACAGCTAGTTGCAAACTCTATCTTTTGCACACCAGTTAAGAAATACATACTCATATATACCTTCAGCAGTTTCGTAAATCGTTCTTTATCTTCGGGTATTCCCCCTCTAAGTGTCGGGTATTCCCAATGTATGTCAAGCCCATCAAATGAATGCTTCCTTAAGAACTTGATCGAGGAATCGATAAAAACTGCTCTGCTTTCAGGTGACGTCACCATCTTGGAGAAAGGTTGGGAAAACAAATTCCATCCCCCAACCGCCAGAAGGACTTTTAAGTCAGGCTTCTTCTTCTTCAGCCCGGTGACTTTTGAATACCTGGAAGTTCAAAAGTGGAATGTTTAACCAAACAATAATAGATTTAATTTAAAAAATGCCATATATTTTTAGTTGTTGGGTAAGGTAAAAACCAATAAAGATACGAAAAAATTGCAAATAAAACTCATATGCTGATGCAAGAGATGCTTAAATTCTAATAACATATATATGCATAGAAACAAAGTTTACTATAGCCACCTCTATCGAATTGTCCAGAAAGTAAACTGTGTATGTAAAACATGCATAGTATTCATATTTGTATGTCTCACGACACACAATTAGTATATCTTACTAAACACTAATTTTATAATTGTGTATGTTACTAACCACACAAGCTCTATATGCATAAGCTACAAGCAACGGAACTTTTTGTGTATCCTTACAGGGCACGCCATTTTCATTTCTGTATCTTACATGCCACACAAACTCTAGCTCTGTATCATACATGCCACACAAACTTTAGTTCTGTGTCATACATGCCACACAAACTCTAGTTCTGTATCTTACATGCCACACAAACTCCCGGTTTGTATCTTACATGCAACGCAAACTCTAGTTTTGTATCTTACATGCCAAAAACAAACTCTAGTTTTCTATCTTATATTCCACACATACTCAAATTCTGTATCTTACATGCCACACAAACTCCCGGTCTGTATCTTACATGAACCCAAACTCTAGTTTTGTATCTTACATGCCACTCAAACTCTAGTTTTGTATCTTACATGTCACACAAACTATAGGTATGTATCTTACATGTCACACAAACTCACGTTCTGTATCTTACATGACACACAATGTCTAGTTCTGTATCTTACATGCCACTTCCCGAGCTCCTTGGGTCGTCGTTCCCATCCCCAGGAGCCAACGTATTATTTTTTATCGTGGCAAAGGCGTAGATGACATGGGTGCAGAGGTCGGGGTCGGCGTAATCGGGAGTGAATCTCATAGGCTCTAGGCGGTACTGCACCCAGCTTGTTATGTAGCACACGACTCGTTGACACGCCCCTGAAGGTAAATTCACAACGATAATGATAGTCCCTATCGCTGGTAAAACATTTTAAAAGATTGTAAGACACAACGTTGAACAAATAAAAATGAATGAAAAATTGTTGACTTTAACTTATTACGAGCTTTTCATTTGGACAGCATGCAGAGAAACTTTAAATGTGTATACCTCTTAAACTAGGTGCTGTTGGTCAATATTTTATCCAACATCTTACCACATCACCCAGCATTACCCTAAATTACTCAACATTATCGAACAGTAAACAACATTACACTAAACATTACACAACTTTACCTATCTGACCGTTTGACGTGTCCAGGAACAAAGAGAGAACAGTTAAAGTAATGATATATATCATGTTCAACTCATCTTATTTTACACAAACTGTTTAAACCCTGGTTTTAATTAAGACTTTAACAAACAATCAGATCAAAAGGTTCTCAAAGTCATATTAAAGGCTAAAAACATTTGACTGCTTTGGATAAGATGGTGTGATTTGATTCCAGTAAACTTTTAAATTATATCAAATATTTTTTTTTTAAATTTAACATATAAATTGCTCCCCTAATTTTGTTTATGTTATATCGATCATATTTTATATCTGATACCTACATTATTTTTTTTTACATCAATTTTGTTTAATTTATTATATCAGTCATATTTCATTATTTAACGATACTCTTAATCCACCACTACACACGTGTAAATCCACAGCACATACATAACATCACCAAGACAATGAGAAAAATAACAATATTTTAATTACATCTGAATGTTATTAATGTTTTATCACATTCAAGCCGCTATAATAAAAATTAATGTATGTTTATAACTCTGTAACGCCATCCGTTCTCATTCCTTGTCACAGAACCCCGCAACAGATTAAAACTCGCTGTCACAGTACTACGCTTCACGTTGACACTTCTTTTCACAGTACAAAGCCATCCTTTACCACTACTAGTCACAATGTCATACCACCTGTTAGAAATGTAGAAGAGCTTCTCTAAAATAAAAGATTAAGACCATTGTACTTTTCAATCCTTTACATGACCTCATAGTGTTTGATTGCTTGGTTTTTTGTTGTTTTTTTTTGCTTCATGCCGATTGAATATACTGTGTTAAAATTATTGAAATTTTAATTTTCTTTATTTATCACTGTGTAACATGTTAATTTTTGAGCTAGAGTTTCTTGGTGTTTATTATATTGAACAACCATTCCTGTCACAAAATAACTTGCCTATTATATTGATATTAATTTGTAAAAATATAGTCATGATCGGTGGACATTATATAAAACATGTTTTAATGAAAAATAATTATTTTATATATTTTTAAAATTGCCTTTCGCTGCATCTTATAATGAAAATCCTGATAGCTATTGTATCATATATAAATTATTTCTACACAAAAACGCATTTTTGCTGTGTTTTTAATATTTAAAGTAGACACAAGAAAAGAAGGTGAATTCATCAATTTCTAAAATTACAATTGCTATTTTAAAAAAAGTAGAGTTTGAAAAACTATTTAAAGATTTAACACTTCTTGAAAATTTACGACATAACCAAAGGCTTAGAGACTTTGATATGTACTCAGACACTTCATTGTAAATTTAATGACTATATCTTGTAGACTGAATCCATGTTAAACCCGAAGAACAATTGCATAACTCCATTACAAACCTAATTGGTACAACTGTCAACGTCAGATAGTATGTCAGCTTTTCTATTAAACCACAAGAGTGATATAAATAATGATGTTCTTAACGTTTGCTAAGCCAGTCCAGCCCAATGGCATCAGTGGTGTACATACATTTCACATTAACATTAAATAACGAAGCTTACAAGTTTTGGCGGGCATTATTGATGAGTTTAATTTAATTTACGTGTCAGCAAAGTATTTATTGTGTGACGGGGTGGGGGAGGTTATGACAATTTAAAGAGCAGTTAGATATTTACTACTTGCTCTTAAACAGCGCTGATAATACATTCCGTTTGAAAATTGAGATTTTTGGGAAGGGGGGGTAAAAATCCAATGATAACTTAAATTTCGAATATGTGCCTATTATTTCATACATTTTGAGAAATATTTTATTGATTATTATTTATTATCATTTTCTTTATTATTATTATTATTTTTTATATTTTTTTTTGAAAAAGGGGTTTTCTAGATATGANGATGTTCTTAACGTTTGCTAAGCCAGTCCAGCCCAATGGCATCAGTGGTGTACATACATTTCACATTAACATTAAATAACGAAGCTTACAAGTTTTGGCGGGCATTATTGATGAGTTTAATTTAATTTACGTGTCAGCAAAGTATTTATTGTGTGACGGGGTGGGGGAGGTTATGACAATTTAAAGAGCAGTTAGATATTTACTACTTGCTCTTAAACAGCGCTGATAATACATTCCGTTTGAAAATTGAGATTTTTGGGAAAATCCAGTGATAACTTAAATTTCGAATATGTGCCTATTATTTCAAACATTTTGAGAAATATTTTATTGATTATTATTTATTTTCATTTTCTTTATTATTATTTTTTATATTTTTTTTGAAGTAGGGGTTTTCTAGATATGATATTTTACTTTTTGGCCGATTTAGATAGTTTGGCCCTAATTAAATTATAAATTTTAATGTTTGACTTTAATCGAGAATAACGATTAAATAATTTTTAATTTTTCAAAAGGTAGCGATTAAATTTTGTATTATTGAAAAAAAAAATATATTTTTTTCGAATTTAAAAGAAATTTTATCAATTAAAATTATTTGAATAAACATTAAATCGATAAAACTTTAAACAGTTAATGGCAAAATTAATCGTTTTTTTACGCATGAAATACCCTTCTGATAGGAAAAAAAAATATAATTAAAAATAACAACGCCATTTTTTTTAGAAATCAAAACCATACTATTTATGAATTATTTAGGGGATTGTAATACCTTCCTTAAACAACCAAAATGTAAATAATCATTGACGGCTACGCGTTGAAGCGTAGTGCTTATTATCATGTATTGACAATATTGAAAGTTTAACTACTCGTACATCTACAATTCCTGACTCACATTTGGTGAGTTAACGTTTAAATTACAATGACATAGATCAACAATTTGTAAATGCTCGTTGTCTATCGCTTTGAGAAATGCAGTCTCCCATTTATTGTTACCCGAGTTGAGATTGGCAATGAGCTCCAATAGAATTATTACATCATCAGGCCCAGCTTTACAGGCATACATTAAGGAATTCTATCCATCATCAATTAAACATGTTTATATCATGGCTGTTTTTCATTAAACATTCCATAACCGTCACGTTTCCTTAACTAGCAAAATGCACTTAGGTACTCCAGCTACTGATATTTCTATAAATAACATATCCTCATCATAATCATTAAATGATTAAAGCAAAAACAAACTGGATAGAACAACAATGATCAGACTTCGATGAAAATCTACTAAGGAACAACTAAAAAAAGTCTTACCAGATTTATCAAAGACCTGAAATCCACCAATCAATGTCGAATCTCAACAATACAAGATAAATCAGCGAAATGTATTACAGAAGAACAAGAAATAATAAAAAGATGGACCAAATACTGTTCTGAGCTATACAATGAAGACTCAAAGGGCGATTATTCAGTGCTCAATTGCCCAACGGCAACTAACATAGACATGCATTCCATTCTAAGTGATAAGGCGGACCTGGCTGTCAGAAAGCTGAAAAACGGGAAATTGGATGGAGCAGACAACATCCCAGGTGAACTGATTCAGACAGAAGGTAACCTAGTAATAAACATTCTAACAAACATGTGCAGCAAGATCTGGCAGACAGGAGAATGGCCAACACCCTGGACTCAATCGCTGGTTATAACGCTCCCAAAGAAGGGTATATGCAATTGTGTCAGAACTGCCCTTACAATTAGCCTGAATAGTCACCCCAGCAAATTCATGCTCATGGTAATACTAAAGAGACTGAAACCACAAGCAGTGAAGATCATTGCAGAAGAACAGGCAGGCTTCAGAGCAGAAAGGAGCACAACAGAGCAGATATTCAACTTGCGAGTGCTCTGTGAAAAACATATGCAACACCATAGATACCTCTTTCATGTCTTCATAGACTTTAAAAAGGCGTTTGACAGAGTGTGGCATGCAGCACTGTGGGCAACCATTCACAAGTTCAATATTAATGCTAAACTCATTGCTGTGATCAAGAACCTGTACAACAGAGCAACCAGCGCAGTACTCTACAACAGCAAGCTGGGAGATTGGTTCAAGGCCACTGTTGGTGTCAGACAAGGGTGTTTACTTTCCCCATCCCCTTCAACCTCTTCCTAGAAAGAATTATGACTGATGTGCTCGAAAACCATGTCGGAACGGTCAGCATCGGAGGAAGGAATATAACTAACTTACGCTTCGCCAATGACATAGACGGCCTAGCTGGCAGCGAGGACGAACTCAAAGAATTCCTTGCAAAGCTAGAGAATACGTCAAAGGCCTATGGCATGGAAATCAATGTAGAGAAGACCAAGCTCATGGCAAATAAGTATTTCACAAGTGAAATACGGGTAAACTTGCAAAAACTCGATAAGGGCCCTACCTTTAAATATCTAGGGGCTATTATATCCGATAAAGGCTCAATGCCAGAAATTCTTGCTAGAACGCCCAAACAACTGCAGCATTAAGCAAACTGAAAAACATCTGGCAAAGCAAGAAGCTCTCCCGGAAATAAAAGATTCGACTAATGCGCTCTCTGG
>MUZC01000104.1:90222-132761 GCA_002072015.1 Radix auricularia
ATATTTTATAAAATGTTCAATAATGTTAGGTAGTTTCAAAATGATGCTATAAAAAGTGATATCCATGTGCCTATGGAATAATGATTTAGTTTGGTTTTGCGATTAATGAGTAACTAAGCAAACTGCAAAATTCTCATGTTGAATCTGTATTATTAGAGATGACGACCAATCAATTTGTACTTGATTAATATCAGCTTTATACGTCGTAGTGAAGCGATATTTATTGCTGTCAACTTTTCCTCGTAATGCATTTTGAAGTCTTCACCGTTTCTCAACAAAATGTCTACTGTATCACAACGGTTATGATTTTTTGCACACATAAGTGCAGTTATTTATCTTCCGTGGCATGCATAAAGGTCCGCTTTATGGCCAAATAAAATTTCAACAATTTGTGTGGTGCCGCTGTCACTACTGTTAGTCTTTTACTTCTTTGTTAATTGTGGAAATGCACATTTTGATGTATGTGTAAGTGATGTGAAATTGATGACATTGAACTACAAATGTGGGGAGAATCATTCAATTATTGAACTTTTTTTAAAAAAAAGCCTGGTGAGGATAGGAGGGGAGTCAAGTGTGAATTGAGGGGGGGGGGGAATTAGATAAACAACATTAACTAGCTCAATTGTTAACAAAGGTAAGCGGCATATTTCAAAGCAAAGGTCTTTCCTAGCCCTTTCTAGTTAGTATTTGTTATCGGTGCTCTATTTTTCTTACTTTATCAATTCAAAGAACTAAAACTTTTTTTTTTATTTTACATGATTATTGTGTATGTTCCCGGGGAATATAATTTATCAAAATACTTTGTAGTTTGTTGTGACCGTGGTTTTTTTTCCGTTTGAAACTAAATTCTTTTAATGGGTGTTCATGTTAAAACGTATTTCATAGTTTATATTTAAAATCAAAACTTTTAATTTGATAACTTATTCGCAAGCTAGACTTGAAACCAGAAAAGCAAAGCTCAAACCCCGGGTAAAGATATTACAGCAACGTTTTCAAGTGTACCTGAGCACAATTTTACTACCCGGGTAATTTCTTGGTTACGGTTACGCCTGTCCTTTTTGCTAACAGCAGAGTAGCTATTCTGTCTTGAAAAATTTCATTGGCCATATTGAAAAATGTGGTTTTATATATGTTTAATTATAAGTAAATCCACTTAAATCATTCCAGAGATGGAGGTTAATTATATCTAAATGTCCATTTTGGGATTTAAGCGTAAGAATAATTCTATTATCACAAAAAACTATTATGATATTTATTTTTAGAACTAGCAATTTACCCGCTTTTTGATGCAGAAATTAAAATTTCAATTAGCATTGAAAACCCGCGTACCACCAATTCAAAACATATATTGATTTTAATTTGAATCAAGATTGATATACTACAATTATTAACTTCAACCGTTCAGGCTCCTACGCACACAAGAACTTGGAGATTTAAAGATGCGTCTTTTTATATCCCATATTTGAAAATACAAACATATTTCGGAAATCATCCCCTAAGTGAGAGGTGATTTAATTTTTTTTTTGCTTCTTACCATCGTGGGGGGAAAGGGGTACTAAACAACTTCAAGAAGATTAAAATTTTGTACCTACACGGAAACTTGGAGAATTAGTGTTGATTCAGTTTTATTTAGCTCACTTTAGTTAGAAAAAAGTTTTGGGCCCTGGCGATCTGTAAGAGGATTTTTTTTTAAAAACGTATATAATTATTTTTCCTTTCTACCAACACGGGAAATAAGATTTTTAATTTTTATAAATCTCATATAAGAAAAAAAAGTTTTTGGGGTCCCGGCCCAAAATAGTGTGTATTTTTTTCTTTTTTCCACCGATTTTCGACGTGAGAGGGTACTTAACTGCTTCTCAAAGTTTCATGCTCCTACCTTCATTGAAAATTGGAGAATTAGTAACAAGTCGGTTTATAATATAAGAAAAACTATGTTATGGCCCCCGGTCCCCAATTAGAGGGATTTTTAACATTATTTTTTGCCAATTTGTTTTGGGAGCGTGTACTGAAACAAATAACCATATTTTCATGTTTCTACGTATAAGGGAAATTGACAAATTAGGGATTTTCAAATTTTATATAGTATATATTTGAAAAAAAAAACTTCATTTGGGCCCCTGGTCCCCAGTTAAGGATATTTAAAATATTTCAACCTGCTACCATTGCGAATGTGAATTTAGCAACTCCTCATCGTTTTATGTGTCTACCTACACGGGCAATAAGTGAATTATATGTTTTGAATTTGTATAAATCTCATATAAGAAAAAAAACACGTTGTTGGAGCCCCGGCTCCCATGAGTGTGTATTTAAAAATTCTTTTACACTGATTTTCGTCTTGAGAGGGTACTTAACTATTTCCAAAATTTTCATTCTCCTACATACACGGAAAATTGAGAATTAGTGATTAGTCGGTTTTTAATGTAATAAAAACTATATTTTGGCCCCCTCCCCTATGAGAGAGAATTTTAACATTATTTTTTGCCAATTTTGGTCGAGAGCGTGTACTTAAAATATTAAGTTTCATGCTTTTACCTATACGGCAAATAGGATAATTACTGTTTTTCAATTTTTATAAAGCATTTTTAAGGAAAACCCCGTTTTTTTGGGACCCGGCCACCATGAGTGGGAAATTTACCTTCTTTTTTTTTATCCGATTATAATTGGGAGCATGAACTTAACAAATTTCCAGAGTTGTATGCTTCTACCTACACGAAAAAAAAATGGTGATTTTCAATTTGCATAGAGCCCAAATTAGGGGGGGGGGAATGTTTTTTGGCCATGAGCGAGATTTTAAAAATTCTTTTTCTCCAATTTTCGTCACTAAAGAGTAACCAACAACTTTCAAAAGTTTCATGCTTCTACCTGCACGCCAAGTTGGGGAATTAGTGATGAATGAGTGAATCAATCAGTCAGTCAGTGAGGACTTTCCCTTTTATTAGTATAGAAATAGTTACAATATGTTACTCATTTCTTTAAATCCATTTTGTGCCGCATCTACTAGAGGAGAATTTCCATAAAGTTATGTTTAATGATTGTCAAGGTATGAGATTCACTGTCAATGAATGTTTCTGAGTTGTTGATGAGTTGGCAATGAGTTTTGTGAGTTGTTGTGAGATTGTGTTGAACGGTGTTCAGAGACTGCCTTGTTGAAGGTCAGCCAGTGACTTGAGAGTGCGCGCAAGGGCTATATATAGTGTGGGTCTGTGTAGTGTGGAGAGTCAGACGTAGAGAGAGATGTAGAGAGAGGAAAGCAGGCGTGTACGAGACGAGAGGAGACAAGATACGAGAGGCTTGTAAAGTCCGTGTGGGATCGTTCGGCCAGAGATGTGTATTGATGGATAGTGTATCGAGGTGTGCTCAACACTAGTAGGCTGCGGGCCTGTATGCTGTGCCGTGAGATCTCTAACGATGTAAAGACTGTGATCCTGTAAGCCTCTATGCTGTGCTGTCTCGATGGCTGTATGACGGATTGTTCGTGTATTTATAGTCCAATAAAGAACATCTTCATTTCGACAAGAGTCTGTCTTTATTATTAAGATAGGATCCAGAACCCAGAACGCAACAATGATGATATTATTGTGCATTTTAAAATATAAATTTGCATTGAGATTGTTTTTTTTTTAATTCATTTCCTATGTACAAACAACAGTTGTTATGCTTCAATTGAAGAAGTTTTTAAAGGCTTTTCTTATAAACATATTCTTAAAAAATTAACTCCAAGTTCGATATCATCTACCTGGAAAGTTCATAGTAATATTTTTGTATTATGACATATTTTGACATTTATCAACTGCACCAGCCATCGAATTTGACAATTCGTAACTCTAATAGTAAACTACGGAGACTTTTAGCAAATCCAAATATTACCATCTCAGACATTTAGAAACTATAACAATCGCAAATTTGGGTAATTAGAAACCCTCACAATCACCAACTATAAAATTTAGCAACTACATCACTCACCCACGTTGACATTAGCTACACATATATAGTAAATGTTTCGCTTGACCATGAAGCCGTCATCTATGTTGAACTCTGTAACGGCTGGACGCCTCTTATGATAGCTGTAAGCTATGACCATTTAGATGCAGTCAATTTGCTAATAAGCCGAGGAGCTAATGTTAACTACACAAACAAGAACAGAAACACCGCCATGTTGATAGCTTCACACCACCGACATTCTGAGATTTTAGAACTTTTACTGGACAACAATGCCGACATAAACGATAAACTCTTTGATCACGTGACGTGGTTGATGCTCGCAACACAGACAGGTTACATTAAGACTGTTAAGGTATTCATCGAATATGGCTCTGATGTAGATTTATTAAATGAAGATGTCATGGTCTGCATTCCACATTGCATCGTATTTGGGACGGGTACAAATCATTGCCTGTTTGCTAGAGTACCACTGTGATGTCAATAAATTTGAGAAAGATGGATGGTAATTGCCTGGCTACGGTTACGAATGTCCTTTTTACTAACAGCAGAGTAGCTGTTCTGTCTTTAAAAATTTCATTGGCAATATTAGAAAATGTGGTTTTATATATGTTTATTATTAGTAAATCCACTTAATTAGGACGTGGTGGTCGAGGGGTAGCGCGCTCGACAGCTGTACCGAGTTCGAATCCACACGAAGGCTTGCGTCAAAACAAAAGCAGATTGACTGTGTCAAACTCTTGTTGGACAATTAAGCAAACGTTGATGCTAAATAAAATGCACGGTTGGACGTCGCTTTTGATAGCAGCTTGTGAAAACTCTAATGATGTCATTGAAATTGTGCTCAATAACGGAGCTGACGTAAATCATAGAAATAACGAAGGTTGGACTGCACTTATTTTTACTGCGAGGAAAGGCTACGTTCACATTACAAACACGTTACTGCAGGTTAAGGCTACAGTTGACCTCTGTAATGTCAATGGAGATACTGCTTTGATGTTGGCCTCATCAGCTGAACATTCTGGGATCGTTGAAACTTTACTGGCGCAGGGTGCTTTAGTCAATGAGCGCAACAAAAAAGGACAGAACGCCTTAACTTTAGCTGCCGCCAACGATCACTTAAAGATAGTTGAGTTGTTATGTCTCCATAACGCGGAAAATATTCCTTCAACTATTGAGACAACAGAAGACCAATGGTCGTAAGTGAAATGAAATTTAATTTTGTGAGTCGGTTGGTAGTAATATTTTATATTGATGTCACAGATATAGTATCAAAGCAATTACTATAATCAAATAAATAAGTACTCAATAGAATTGAGATACTACTTTTAAAGCACACTTTATATTAATTATATATGAGAATTCTAATTTTATAATTATAATATTAATTTGAAAACTTCTATAGCGGTTACTCCTAGGTACTAGCTGGTATCACTTCGCTTTAAATTAAAATAGTAAACTCTTTTAGCAGGTATTTCATTTTAAGCATTCATATCATAGTTGAACAAGAGGTGTAAGGACCTTATGCTAAACTTAAAGTACGTTTATCATAAATAGAAATTGTTTAATTTTTTTTTTTGAAGTAAACTTTGAAAAAAATGTGTAATAGGGCAGTCTTGGAAGCCTTACTTTAGCAAAATTTTAGCAAAATAAAGTTAACTCAACTTAAATTAATTTTGAAAAAAACTTTCTACAAATCATTAACGAATAAAAGATTTAATATGATTTTTTTAAAATTTCCAATGTTAATTTACTGGCGTTTTCTTTTATTTTATAAGAAAAGAAATACTGTCTAATGTGATGAGCCTGAAACAAGGACTCACAGAGGAGGACCTACATTTATAAATATGTTGTAAGTAAATATACTTAATGACTACTTTCTTTCAACGCTTATTTATAATTATGTTTTGTTTCTATTTTAGTCATCTGACTTTCTTGTCAAATTTGTTACGAGTTCCATTATAATTCTTATTTCATTAAAAACTAATTTTTAGAACCATCTTAGTTTTTTTTTAACACGTTAGCTAAATTATTTCCTTATTGTTCTACACTTAATTTTCCACAGTGTTTATAACTTTATAGGACGTGTTAAATCTCAATGATAAAAGAGCCTGATAATGTAGAAGTTACAACTGCAAATAACCTGGAGTTAGACGGAGGTACAATCAACGTAACGAACATCCATTCAACTTAAGGCACAGAGTGAAATGATAAAGATAATAAGGATACAATTCGAATATTTTGTTTCAAAAACATTTGTCTTTTTGTATAGTGATGGCTGAACTAATTTGTCTACTTAACGTATCTTATTCTCAAGGATTTATTTATAAATTATGCAAAACAAATTATTCCTACTTGCCCAATGTAGTCAAGGATTATACATAATTAATGCAAGTTAAGGAAAATAACTACCAAAATTAAATTGAGACATTACAAGAAATATTGATTATACTTGCATAAATGTAACATTTTACACAAACACACACGCACAAATACAAATACAAACACACACACACACACACATACATCTATATATTTATACATATAATACTGAATTGATGATGTAAATAGTCATATAGTACCTCAGAAACCCAGAAAGAAACTGGACTCACAGTACTTAAAATAAATAAAAAAATATTTAAAAATAACACATAGTTATATATTCATTCAAAGTAATACATTTACTTTGTACATACGTAATGATACTACAGTGTATGCATGTTACTTTTCTCTTTTACATGAGTAGTCGATTGCTATTTCATTTATTATGAAGTAAATTTGGAATTGATGTGTTTATAGACAGTATTGATAATCATAGTAGTTTGAAAACGGCGAGCCCCGAAAGTGTGTGTAATTGTAGCCGACTTCATTGTAGGGGGGCGATATTATAGAAATACTTTCTCCAAAGAGCACATCTTACCATTGACTAAATTGACTGAAGTAATGCTATTAAGGTAAGAAGGTGTTAATTTAGAAAGAAGTTGTGGTAGAGAACAGACAATTGTAATGAAATCGTGCCTGGATAGGTAGTTAAATACCTTAATGAACTGAATAAAGAAGTGAAGTAATATGTTCGGTTTTTTTAAAAAAAATTATATGTTCGAAATGCAATCGACTTAAAGGTAAAATTTTTGCTCCTTCGTACATATTATATGTATCCTTAATGGTTTAATGTATTGTTTACAAATGTTTAATTTATGTGTATCAATAAGATTTTTTAAAAAATATGGTGTGTGTTAACTACACAAAGTATCCCGGAAAGATAAATTAAAAACTTCCTACACACGCTTTCCATTAATCATATTCAGATATCAAATTTGATTTAATATATACTACTTCCACTTTTTCAGCTAAATGCTAATCTTTCTCTATCATAATTTTTAAAACAAATATAACTATTTTATTATTTTAATTTTTATATATTTTGTAGGTTAATCACTTTTGGACATTTTTAAACTTAGACTAATATGTCTAAAAATTAAACTCACACGAATTGTAAGAAAACCACAAGAAAACATGAGAATTCGTTTATGTTTGTGTGTATAACTCATAGTTTTCAATTAGTGGGCCCTTGCTCTTTAGGATTTTTTAAATATATTTTCAAATGTTTTTTTTTTTTCTAAAATTGATATAGTTTCAAATCATAATAGTTTCACTTAGATATCCTTTTCAAAAATGAAAGTTATCTTTCTTTTGCACATTCGGCAAGATATGCACATGTTCTTAAGTCAGGATTGCCAACCGTCCGTAAATTTACGGACAACCCGTAAAGATGTGTCGTATAATTGCCAGTCCTTAAACTTCAGTTAAAAAATTAATAAGTCCGTAAACAAATTGAAAATTTTAAAGTTTTTTAAAAAAATCAGTAACTTATGTTTTTGATATCTATTTTCTTAATTTAAATTTTAATTTTTAAGGAGTTTTAGTGGCATCTCGCGCTCTATTAATAACTGTTAGAGCTTTCTGGACAGCTAGGCTCGCGCGGCGAGACGAATCGCTGCAAGATAGATTTGTTTTAAAAAATCGTTAGTTGTACGTCACAATTACGCATAAATTAGACGACATGAATGTAAAAAAAATATATTTGTTTTGTTGTTTTTTTTAAAAGAGTTGCAAAATAAATACAAGCGAAGACGTTATCAGCACTATACACGCATTGAAAACTTTGAAATAAACTAAGACGGGGATAAAATTATTGTTAAAAAAGCTAAAGTGAAAAAAATGTGCTATTTTCAACCTGCATGAATTACAAAAGGCGAATTTAAGGACTAGATATTAACGGAAAATGATTCAAAATATAACGCTGTAAGTTCGTGCTGTGGAAAGAGATTTAGCGTTGCATCCGGTTGAGCACGAGACGTTCGTAGCTACGGTAGAAGCGTAAAACATACTCAGCCTTCCACATTGAACATCAGAAGTAGAGCGCGTTTTTTTCTGCTGTTAGCTTATTAAAAACATACTTGAGAAACAAATTGTCTATTCCAACGTTGGAAAGTTTACTGACTGTGAGAAAGGGACCGGAAAAAATTACTCCCACGATGATCGACAGTGTAAATGTTTCTATGTATGATCATAAGCAGCAGGAATTAGACACTGTCAATGATAATGAATGTCAAAAAATTAACTAACGTTATGAAATAGGAACATGTTAACAGAGACTTGCTCATATGGAGACGTTACATTTTAAGAAACAATGCTTGGATTATGCTTCAATTTAAGATAAACATTTTATGTTAAATGAGTCCGTAATAAAAAAAAAAAAATTATTCTCAAATTTTGTTGAAAATTCTTATATTTTTCCGTACAATTTATTTTATCGAGTTGGAAATCCTGTCTCATTTTAACAAAATGTCTATTGAAATAGCTGAAACTATTGACTTCCTTTTTTTAACGTGTTTTATCTTATCTCATCTTATCTTATATGTTACAGACGCTCCTTCTGTACAGAAGATTATTGCGTCCTACGTATTTCTATGGTTTGTGTTTTTCTTAGGTTTATATTTTATTTTTATAACTAAATATTCATTTTTGTCTAAATGTATATTGTATTCTTAAAATTTAATATTAGTTGTGTATTAACATTTTACATTTAGGCATTACACTGTGTTGTTAAAATATTTAACGTGAGTACAATAAACACAACGTTGGAAGCACTAGTTTTGTGTTGAAGGAATGTATTTGTTAATAAATATATGTTATATTTTATGTTTTATGTTGTTTAATTTTCATTCTCGTTTATTATGCAGTGTTACCTCGATATTCGAAATTAATCCGTAACGCGATAACTTTCGTATCTTGGAACTTTTGTATCTGGAAAAAAAATATGTAAAATACCTAATAAGTTCCAAGCCACACAGAAACGACACTAAACAATTGAAAATATAGTAAAGTATGGAGCACAAAAGTAGGATACTTTAATCCTCAAAGTACTGAAAACAATATAAATAGTTAAATAGAAATAAAAACACGAAAACAGACAAAAAAAATGTAAAGTCATATGTATACAAATGTGAACGTTCAACTTTTGAGTGAGGTAATTAATTATTAATGTATTTGAAGCCAGGGTCCTGATAATACGCTTTTCCAAAGTGTTCACGACCATTTTCACACCAAGACCAAACCCACTACACATTAATTAAAACATGCATGAAACACACGAAGACATTGCGGCAACACTGTAATAGCGCTATACTTGACCAATAGGAGAGCTGAAATGGTAGTAGCACGTTAAATGACGTCAAATTTTATTCAGCATTTTTTAAAATGTGCGTGTTTGCATGTCTTCGATTTTTTTTTCTTACCATGGAACACAAATTGAATCTAGTGGTCTTTCATATCTCAAAACATTTGTATCTACAGGTGCCTCTGTTTTTATATGTTATATTCATTTTCAAATTACTATCAACACATTTTAGCACAGCGATAAACGCTGTCTTCATTTTGAAGTGAACATTATGTTTATTTCATATACAAGACTGGCATTGTGCTTGTAAGTGGATGGATATTAAATTAATCAAGCGAATTTTTTAGTAACTTCACGTTACTGAGGTCATGATAAGAGTTATGGGGCGCATATTCGAATTTATATTTTTAATGCAGCTTATTTAATGTGCGAATGTCAATAAAAACACATAATCAGCAACAATATATGTATACGACAATTTAATGGGGACGCTATGACGTAAGACAAATTATGCACAATTTGATGAGGTCATGATAAGAGTTATGGGTCATATATACGAATTTTAATTATTAATGTAGCTTATTGAATGGCACCTGTAACATAATATGTATATGGCAATTTAATGAGAACGTTATGACATAGGAAAAAAGATATACAATTTGATGAGGACACTGTCGAACTACGGGCCATTTGTAGAAGACACCATTATATTACATCAGACGAACTGTGAGCAATTTGGTTACTACGCCATGACGAATTAGGGGCAAATTTGTTCAGGATTCCTTCAAGTCAGACGATTTGGAGGTTGTGTCACACGACTTATAGAACGGTAGAACGCAATTTTTTCACGTTCATGTCATAAATATAATTTTAGTTTTAACAGTAAAAGAACACGTTTCAATAGAGTTCTCGACTTGCCATTGAGTCACTCTAGTATTGCTAACAAAGCATACGTGATTTAGAAATGTCAGGCCCAAGGGCAGAGAGTGATGAAAATAAATGATAGCAAATAGATTTTAATTGTTTAACGTATTCATGATAAAATAAGGTAGGCCTTTTTTACTTCAATCGTTTATAGATTTTTAAAAAACATTGTGCTTCTCTACGCTTATATTTTCTCGAAAATGAATCAGTATAGCTATTTATCCATATTCAATCAGTAACCATGAAAAAGTAATAAATAGCATTTGAATATCCTTTATTATTTGTTATGTTTATGACATACAACGTAATTACACACATATTTGTAGATGAACATTTGCAACTGTATGTTGAATATAAAAATTAACATTTAAAGATACAAAAGAAAACACACACAAAGATAATTTTTAAAAGAAATAAAAAAAAAATACACTTGTTTTGGGTTTACTTTTTCAAATTAAACTTGTAAAAAAATATATATATATATAACTGATGACTTCATTTTGGACAAAATTAATTAATCATTTTTTTTTTCGTAGATAAAATAACATTAAACGTATCAATTACAATGCCATTAAACTGTGTATGTGTTTGTATAAAGACGTAAGCAATGAGTTAAATAGAAGGACCATAATTCGTTACGAAAGATCAATATATATATATATATTAGCTTACAATATCAGGTCTTAAAATTTTTTTTTTCAAAGTTGTCTACCATACGTGTACTATATTCTGTGATACAATTTTGAATATTACGAAATTGGGACGCAAAACAAAAAATCATGTTAAGCCTGGTCCCTTTTGGAACCCAGGACGTGTTAGCGCATTTTCGTATTATGTATCAGTACTTATGTTAGATATCAGCATTATGTAGTTATCAGTAATTGTGTTTAGATTTTAGACATATTTTTATGAATTTTCTTGTGTAATGAATATACCTGACATTTTTAAATTTAAAAGTCATTTCTTTACATTTTAAAATTTTTTATTTTCTCTTTAACCTAACTACAAGTCACCACAAATGATGAAGTAAAACTCTCTAAACTTTTACACATATTTTAATGACGTCAGCTAAAAAAAACACTAATTAATTCTTTTGCACGATTTCACACCACTCTTAAATGCTTGAAAAACTATGTATTCGACTTCCGGCAATGGCGCCCGTTCCTTGTGCCAGTGTTAACTCTCGATTCGCAAAGTTTTTTGGTAGTTTTAACAGGGTTTTTTAACGGATCGAGTAACTGAGTGTTGATGCACCAATGGCAGGTCAGGACATACAAAAAACATATATACGTCATGGGTCTATGACTTATGGATCCTGTGATCATGGTGATGACAGACAGACGGACAAAACGGGGGCAATAGCGATTTCGACATCTCGAAAATGCGCTAAAAATAAAATAAATGTATCCATAACAAGCAGTAAAAAATCAAAATAATCCATACACAAAACAATGAATGAAAAGCTAAAACAAAACCATTTCTTATTCCAAACCAGTCTATTGTCTTATCAATGCCTATCAACAGTCAAGTTCAGTTTACTAACAGCTTAGTTAACAGCTTGGTCATGCCATCGGGTATTACAACAGTTTCAACGAGTTCTCTCCCTATGTCTTGAAAAAAAAATCGAATCCCGACACCTAACTTAAACTAAATATTCGAACGAATTAAAAAAAAAATGTTTTATAACAGAAAATTTTAACATGTTAATGTACTCTTATAACAAACAGTTCGCATACCCCTATTGCTTAACTTACCCGTTAGCATGTCTTTATTTGCTATTGTACTGTCATAAAAGTTTTGTGGGGGGCTTAACATTGTAACTCGAATTAAAACTAGCCGTTTTCAGTTTTAACATTGACATCGCTTAATTTCTGGATGTGTCGTTTGCCTTACCGTTTGTCGAAGACTAATATTTTCTCGGTCCAAGCCATCTCTATGACTTTTACTTAATGGATTTACTCTCACAATTTTATTAATGCCCAAGCATTTAACTTTACTAACAAGACTTGCTTGCTTTTACCTACTAATTTCTATTCAATTACGACCTACTTGACGGGATTGCAAAGTCGATGAATGGTATGTTGACGTTTTCGCGGGTAAATTGTGATAATTGCGAGAAGTATTTCGAACATCGCGACATTTCAGCCTCCCCTCCTTATACTCCTGAATTACTATTGTTTTGGGCGTATTGTTGAGGAGTGTTAGACTACATTTCCGCCTCTGAAATCAACGGAATGACGGATGCTAAAGTTACACATTGAACTGATCTTTTTTTCCACATAATACATGACAAAACTAAAATATTGGGTTTATGGAATGTCGTGCGATGCCAATTATAATGAACCTTCTTTTTTTCTATGACACGTTCATAAAGACGTAGAGTAAAAAAACAACAACTTTGATTTGAAGGGATTTTTTTTTTTTAATATAGGTATGTACATCAAATTAAATCATAATAATAATAGTGAACATTTAAAAAAAAAACAAACAAACACAATTTTTAATAAAATGGAGGAAAAAAGAAATAGACATATTTTCTAATTTTTTAAAAAAACTTTATTTGTGATGCTTAATTTAATCGATTAAATTGATAAAGATTAATCGATTAATTCATCTGTAACTTCTGACGCCCTAGTCTTTAATATACGCTCAAAATATAAGAATTATATTTCATTTTGTGATCGGATTTGTTCTTTATGTAAAGATAAACTCTATAATACAAGATCAATGGATTTGTGTTATGCTTTTAGATCGTCTAAATATTTCGTAGGCAATTACAAAATTGCTAAAATGAAAAATACTTTTGAACATACTTTGGGAATTGTTTTCAGGTCGCGCGATGAGCTGCGTATTATATTGGACATATTTTGTATATATATCCCCGATCTGTAAATCTTTATGTTAGTGCGTAAGATTTCAAAAATAGTAAATATTTTAATTATATCAAATAAATGAGGTATTCATATTACAGATGTTGTGTTTATGGGTTTTTAAATTTCATATTGCATTATATTTAACAGCTTTTTAAAGCAGAGCGAAAGTCTATGTGAATGGACACTATTATAATTCAAAAATTAAAAGGCCAAAGTCACATTTATAATTATTTGTTTTATTGTCCAATAAAATTAAAATTCGCCATTTGCTAACGGTGTTTTGCAGATGAGGCAAATTGGCTTACAATCTTTGTAAATAAATTAAAACTCCTTCTCACTTTCTAGTAGAAAGGTTACACATTTTTTATATATTTCAATTTCCTGCAAATTTTTTTTTTTACTTTTATCGAGATGGAAACAAGAATTTCAACAGTTTATTTCACCAACCATGTACAAAGCAATCGCTCCCTTTAACTTCAAAAAAGGTAAATACGCCAAAAATATTTTCAATTTTTAGCTTCGGTTGAGATTTTGTTTCAAAACGATCATTTAATTTTGTGATTAAAACGAAAATAATTGAACGATTGAAACGTATGTGTTCTTTTAAAGTATGGTGAGCTTAGGATTGGACGAGGGAGGTTGATAAACAGTTTTGGCCCGTCTGTTTCAACCAGAATTTCAATAATTAGATGTATTTCATAGCGAAATTAGAGCCTTGTTATATAATAAAAGATGGGGTGTTATTATTAACAACTGTCGATAAAAACCCCTTTTAGATTCCTGGGATGCGATCATGTTTTCCTTGATTCATTTAAAGAACTTAAATCTTTTAGTGTTCATAGATTTTTGTTTCATGTTCAGAGTAAAAAGGGGTGGCAAAATACTCTGTGTTTTTTGGTACCGTATTTTATTTCACTTTGACAGACATTTGCTTCTTACGCGTTTTCCTTTTTAAGCGTGTGTCACAGCATATATTTCAAACGAAAAGTTTAATTTGATCATTTGTTCTCAACCGCAAAGTGAACACAAAAGAGACGCGTGCGGAACGTGAGCCCCGATTTGGCAATCGCTGCAAGATACTAGAAAAAGTTGAAGCGATAATGTGTCTTTTTAAAACTATAGTTTTGGTAATCGTTGACAGATAGAAGGAAAAGTTGAAGTGAAAATTTGTTTTTATTAAACCCTAATTTTGGTAATCGTTGACGGATAGAATGAAAAGTTAAAGTGATAATGTCTCTTTATTAAACCATAATTTTGGCAATCGTTGACGGATAGGAGGAAAAGTTGAAGCGATTATGTGTCGTTTTTACACTATAATTTTGATAATCGTTGACAGATGAAAGGAAAAAATGAAGTGATAATGTGTCTTTTTTAAACAATAATTTGGGAAATCGTTGACGGATTTTTTTATACAAACCCCTTTTCAAACAGTAGCTGATAAATTCAATTTTGTATCTAAACGTAAAGAACATAAAAAAAAAACTAATGTGGAATCATTTTGATTTTAAAATTTGGACACCACCAATGTTGTTTTGAAGGAGGAATAACATGTTTTTGTTAACGGAAAGATTTTTATTTATAGATATAAAATCAAATAAAAATCATTCATAACTTTTATTAAAATAAAAAAAATAATTAATTATGAGATTTAAATGATAATCTCTGTTTTTAAAACTAGTTTTCATCGTTTAAGAGGACTTGAAAGCAATTTTAAAATTATCTGAAAAGTGTAGTCACTTTTTTAAAAGTGGTCATAAATATTTATATATATTTTTTTTTTCAATCAGTAAATAGTAGTCATCATAATATGTAAAACATGTGTGTACTTCTTAAAATAAAAAAAAGTAATCCACGTATCTCTTTTTTTTAAAAAATATTATTACATATCTCTTCTGCTAATTATAAATATACTTCCAAAATCATAAATTGTGTAAAAAATAATTTATTAATTATTTATTATTTACAAAATCAGAAAAATCAAACGCGAGGCAGAACTTTTTGTTATTAAAAATTTTTAGGACGAAAGTCTGACTATGTGAAAACAACTTTTTTTTTTAAAGAGCAAAGAGTTAACAAAAATAAAAATTGTAAAGAATATAATTTGTGTATAGAAAAAATGAGCAATTAAGAATTTTATATTTTTTTAAAGAACTTTAATAAATCAGACATCACATAGAAAATATGAAAATAAATACAAGTTAAGATTACAACTATACAAAAAGCAATCATAAAACCCATGAGACGCACTATTAAACTTCTTTTTTAGATACTATTTTAACCAAATATATAAAATAACATATAAAGCCAGTCCAATGACTTACGCCGTCGCTTCGGGGGCATGCTGTACCTCCCGAAAACAGCCAAAAATACTATTCATTATAGTTATCTTGAATAAACCGTAACAAATGTTTTTGACTAAAAATCCGAAAGCGTACAATTAATTACTGTCTATTATTTTTAATTTAAAATAGTTTTTCAAAAAAACTAATTAATATTAATTTAAAATGATATCTAAAATTCCTTACTACACTGATATGTGGATGATATTCGGATGTGGGATAAGTATTAGACGATTTCAGTAGTGGCGAATATCTAGATATCCGGCTGTCTCTTACTTTATTATATCAAAATAGCATTTAATTATATATGTGTTATAATTATATCTATATTAGAAATATTTGACTTGGGACATCACTTTCCAAGTAAAATCCACAAACTATTTACAGAATTATAATTGAAATTTTAAATTGATAATGAAATTTGTATTACAACATATTTTTTTCAAAAAATAAATCAAAACTTCATTTAGATCTACACGTTAAACAAATAAACCCTTTGCATCGTGTGACAATAAAATTGAATTGAAACATATTTTTACGTATCTCTCAAGTAAAGAAAGCACCCCAAAAAAGCCATAGCTCAATTAAATAAATGTGCACACCTAGTTGGAAAAATAATATAATTTTGAAAGCGCACCGCCAAAAACAAAACGTTTTGGAAAGAAATTCTACACACAAATTTACTCGCTTTGAACGTCCTTTTAAGCTTGTTTAAATATAGATCAAACTTTTTTTTCTCTGATTGGCTGTGGGAGTCTTTAGGAGTGTTAGGGACCAGCCACTATCGATGACTTCATAGAAAAATTGCCTTTTATTGCGTAAGATATATTTAGTTTGAGCACATAGAAAATACAAACAAATATACAGAATAAACAAATGTGTACATATTTTCTTTTAAAAATATATATATAATAAATAGAGTGATGTAAGGCATGTAAGCAAAGAATCTACATTTTCGTTGAACATGTTCATCTGGTCCCAATGTACGCACTAAAATACGTAAATAAGGACATATCGAGAGTCAACTTATAATTTTAATTGTATGTTGAACACGAATATATGTTTGGTAAAGTAAACAAAATAAACAACACTTATAAATTAAAAAAAGAAATTATTAAAAAAAAACTCGTATATGCCAGTTCAAAAAAAGCACTACAGGTCTAACATAGTTTATGTTTATATCATGTAAACCTTACTGTTTCAAAATTTTGTGGTTGTAAATAAAACTTTTATAACAAAGCGCATGTAAATTATTTTAATAAGAGCACCCCAACATAATATCTTAACTGCTAAAACGAAGAGAAATTTAAGTTTCGTTGAGAGAAATCAATTTAGAGATATAACAATAGAAACATATTTTTACATAAGTTATTTAAAGTATTCGTTGTTTGGTATTTTTGCAGCAATGCTGAGTCGTAGCAAGAAAAAAAGGAATTAAAGAGAATGCAATCTATTAGAGATACTTAAAGTTATGATGTTTTTTTAGCGCATTTTCGAGAAGTCAAATGCACTATTGCACCCGTTTTGTCCGTCCGTACGTCCGTCTGTCATCACCCTAGATCTCAGCATCCATAAGTCCTAGACCCATGATGTATATATTTTTTTGTATGTCCTGACCTGCCACTTGTGCATCAACACTCAGTTACTCGATCCGTTAAAAAACCCCGTTAAAACTACCAAAAAACATTGCGAATCGAGAGATAACACTGGCGCAGTCAACGGCCGCCATTGCCTGAAGTCTTAGTAGTATCAAAAGTATTCTTTTTTTTGTTGTTGACGTCATTAGAATATGTGTAAAAGTTTAGAGAGTTTTACGTCATAATTTGTTGTGATTTCAATCAAGATCTTAGCGGCCCAGGGGCAGAAATTGAAAAGTTTTTCGAAACAAGCTTCAACATTCAACTACTTTCAACAAGATTGGCAACCGCGATCTATCAAGCAACAATTGATGGAGTATTTGGGCGATTAGCTGATTACAATTTAGAAGGTTTCATTTATAGTTCTATTTCAGTGACCACAAACCACTTGTAGTTAGATGAAAGAGAAAATTTAAAAAATTAAAATGTAAAGAAATGACTTTTAAATTTTAAAAAAATCAGGTATATTCATTACACAAGAAAATTCATAAAAATATGTCTAAAATCTAAACACAATTACTGATAACTACATAATGCTGATATCTAACATAAGTACTGATACATAATACCAAAATGCGCTAACACGTCCTGAGTTCCAAAATGGACCAGGCTTAACATGATTTTTTTAATGAGGATTACACAATTAGAGGCACTCATATTTTTAAAATTGCAGGATTTTAAAAATGATCAATTATTTCTTTTTCATGTAAATATCAAAATAAATCTAAATGACTGAGCTTTTTAGTCAGTCACTTAAATTAACCTGCATGGTTCCTAGGCTCAGAAGCTTATATTGGATAAAGCTTTTACTTTAAGTTCACATAAATTCTGGGAGCCGATTATATAATATAAATTTGTGAGCCGAGTAATTCAAAGCTATTAATTTTGCATGTTTTACTCTATGAAGAATCAAAAAATGTTTAAACCAAACTGACCTCATTTAGATTGATATTAATTCTTTATTTACAAAAAAACTGCAGAAACATGAAAAAGAAGTATACATTTTAGCAGCAAAAATATTTAAATAGGTAACATTAAAATATTAAAAAGCAAAACATATTATAATTTTTAAAATGTATCATTTCAATCTTACTTTTTAGCTCCTATATATTTATTTTGCTTCCGTTTCAGCGAAACTACGATGCTGTTTTGATTTTTTTAAAAAATCATATTGTCTTCAGATAGTAGGAGCATAAATAGTTTCCCAATACAGCAAGTGTTACAAACGCCATTGCTAAGCAGTCTTGAGGCTGACATCATATATACGACTATGATCAAAACATGACAAAAATTAAAAAGTAAAAATATGCAACATTTTTAACACTTTAGAAATATCTTTACTTTAAAGCCAGATGGATAAAATGATTTCGTCTTAATTTTCCCTGTATCCTATCTAAGGGATAAATTCCAGTAATTTCTTGATTATGATTTATTCTCAGCTAAGGCTCTTAGTTTCATCAATCTGATTTCTTTCAATTATGAGTTTGAAGTTGGATGATAATAAGAGAACCTGTGAAAGTTAAAGATCTTGAAAAAGTGTCAGCCAAGTAATAGGGCAGTATGATTTCCAGATAAAATAAACTTAGCCAGGAGAAAGTTTAAGAAAACAATTTTTATAAACACACATTATTTTGTAAGAAGTTTGAATTTTTGAATATATTTAGAACTGTTCACATGTTTAAGTTATTTCATAATTTATATGCATATTTACGTTTTTTTTGGTTTAAAAATGTAATACCATTTAATGACTATAAAATATCACTTTCATAATAAATTAAAGAAAGAAAAGTTAACATTTTCATGAATTGTTTAATGTGATGTATATTAACCGTGTTACTTTCGATCAGTATTTACATTGATACATTAGGAATTGTAACAGGCGCTAGGATTTAACCTACATTTTTTAAGTCACAAAAATCAAATTAAAATATAAAACAAGGAAAAACAAATTTTAAAAATTAAAAACCTACAAAATTATGTTTTTACCTTAATCTTAGCCGTCTTTTCGTTCAGCTAATGAACATCACAATCTTCGGAAAGACCTAAACTGCCTTTGTCAATGATGGTACTATCATTATTGGCAAAATTTTTGACATCTTTGACCATTGTGGTATCTGAATTTATCACATCTATATGATGAACTTTCTTCACATTTAATACACTGACAAAAATTAAATTGAAGTTAATTAGTTTAATCGACAAGCTTTAATGAATTTAATTTCTAATAATTGCTAATCTTTTAATATTTAATGCAAGAACTTTTAACCACACATTAAAGAATTAATATATTTTATTTAAAAAATTCTAATTTATTTTAACTCAATGACAAAAACAAGGAGAAAAATAAGTATTATGCTTAAAGGATTTTATTAAAATAGAATGCAGTGTCACTTAATGACAATAGACATATATAAACTTTTGAAACAAAATATTTTGAGTGCCATTTTCCTTAGACATTTTTCATGTATATATCTCTAGAGCTTGATCAGCAACTTCTCCTGAACCATTCCAGATAAAGTGTTCGGGTCTTTTGCAAATATGTTAAGGAGGTCTCAATGATGTTCAAGAGTCAAATAAATAACAAAAATGTTTACTAGGCTTCCAGAAAAATTGTTTTGAAAATCTCGAAAATAGCAGTATTCAATTTCTCGCCAACCGTAACATCTATCAGGTTTAAAGAAATTACAAACGATAGTTATAATATGTAGAGTAATGCTACATAAGGAATGCTGCAAGAATGCACACATGTGTGATTCCCGTAATTTTAGCAGGAATTTTTTAAATACCAATTGCTTTGTTTACTTTCATTATTATTTGTTTGAAATGACTTTTGTTGAGGTTTTCCCGCTTAGTGAATGCTAATGTTAGATTGTTGCATGATGCGAATTATTTTGAAACATTCTTAGTGTGATGTAGTGTGGGGATATATGACGTCATACTTTGTTTACTTTAAGAATTATTGATTTTTAAAGACTTTTAGTGTAATCTAGATTTATTTTCCTTGCGTTTAAATACTATTTTGAGTTTGCATTACTAGTTTTTTTTTTTCGGTTAGACAGATTTAAACACAAAAATTAATTTAAAAGTATAGTTAACATTAATTGATGGCTTTGGACCAAAATTCGAAAATTTATCAATTATTATCTACATTTAAGTCTGGAGGGATTTTAATTTTTAAAAAATTTATGGTTATAAATCTTAAAAAAATGATATAGCGCATATTAGAAAAAAAAATATCATTTGGGTAACGATTTTATTGACGGATCAAGCTAAAACCTGGAGTATAAAAACACCAAAGCTCGTTTTAAAATGATATATAAAATTTAACTCATCACATCTAGTTATTGGGGACCGTTGGTTAAAATTCTGTTTGTTTATTTTTTATAAAATATATGTTAAATATTTGATACTTTGATACTGGATAGATCTTGTCGAGACTCGATACAGAAGAACTTGATGGCACAGAGTAAACTATTTAGAAAGGAAATCTTTTGTTAACCGATTACGTAAAACTGTATCTCTTTTATTTTTGAGTCAAAAGAGATACAAATTCATGTAATGATTTTTTAAAAATTGTTAAGTTTAGTACATTGGCGTTGTTTGGAACTTTTCCAATGGGGTAGGGAAACATAAGAAAAAACAACAACTGATAATTAATATGCAACAATTTTGTTGCATTACTTGAAGCCTAAGCAGTTTCTATAGATTAGCAGTTGAACTCATCATTTAGAGAAAGTTTTCAAGAAATTTCCACCAAACTGGGTCCAATTATGTGCTACAATCCTGTATTCTGGCATTCATAAAAATAATCAAATTTGGTAATTTCTAAGTTATGTTAGAGTTTCGTTTTTAATCTTGAGATGAAGTGTTTTGTACTCATTTGTCAATTGCTTCATGTTGTGCTAAGTATATCTCGGAAACTACGTAAAACCCACTAATTGAAATGTAGGATCTCTCTTGCGTAAAGACATTGTTTGGGAGGCTAAAAAATCAGATACATTTTGAATACATGCCGAAGTGACAACTAACGTTTCAGGTGTTTGTAAGATATCACTTGGTGTTAGATTTTTCAAAGAACAAATTTGGA
The DNA here is from genome assembly GCA_002072015.1 of Radix auricularia. NCBI lineage: Eukaryota > Metazoa > Mollusca > Gastropoda > Lymnaeidae > Radix > Radix auricularia. Next base: position 111,708 of record MUZC01000104.1, read on the forward strand.
ACATCGTGGTAAAAGAATAATTCCTAAGATATATTCCTTCTGTCAACTGAACATTGGAAGTTTTAGCGAAAACCATCGCTACAAATTCAATACAAATTATATTAGATTTAACACTGCCTGGTGAAGGAAGAAATGTTCTACAATTGCAGTTAAGGCACGAGGAGTCCAAGCAATAATTTGAAAAAACAATACCCTATATCAGCATTAATACATTGCTTTTCACATAATTTAAGTCTTTTCGTGAATGATCTTTAATAAAACATAAATGCAGTACGAAACACAATACGAACAATTAAGTAAATCATATATTTTTTTTTCCAAAAGAGTAATCAGCGAAGTAAACTATATCCAAATGTTAATTTGCTATGTGAAAATAGATGGAGATATACATAAAAAAGCTGGGGGATTTTAGATGAAAATATGATAGAAATTGTTAAACAACTTGAATACTTTGAGCAATCAGTGAAAAGCAAACAATATGATAACCCGTTACTTTGTGCTGTAAGAAATATTACACGTGTTGTAACGTGTTTTAACTATTGTATAAAAATATTCATCAAAGATAGAAGTTGAATTTAGATTTACTGTTAGTACAAAAATACATTGAATAATTGTTGACTTCATTCACTGTTGAGTGACAGCCAAATGATGATGGGAATAAGGAAATTTGTAGAATAACCAAAGTTGTTGCAGATGACATTGGTATTGATATTCGACCTTCACGAAAATTTGGATAAAAAATATCTAAAAGTTGACTTGCTGGGGCGCTATTTTAGAATAATTGTTTTTATACCTTACCTAGATTATAGAAATATCGATGCTAGAACTCGTTTTTGTGTAGAAAAAAACCCGGTATTTTCCCTTTTAGTTTTGCTTTCCATTGTGATAACAAAACTAGATATTCTCGCAATTAAAGACCAAGCTGTCACGGGATGACTGGTTCTGACACCAATTTAATGTAATAGGCCGAAGTCCTCGTTTTCTCACTTTCTCGTGATTGACCTCATTTGTGCTTCTCTGTGGGCTTGTCTAACAGTATTCTCTTTCACAAGATAATTCAATTCATAAATGAAGTCCAGGAAAAATGCGCTTTAATAATGCAATAGGAAATATATACACTTATTTTACAGAATGCGACAATGTTTTTTATTCTTCTAGATTCTACTGGTTATATCTCTGTCTCTCAACTCTTCATTTCTCACTCTCTCAGAACACAGTACAGCCATCTTTTCCTGGCTCCTAAACTCCTCGTGTTTTTTTCTCTGTCTTCTTCTCGTAACCACACATTCGTTACTTTTTTTTACTGGTCTCCTTTTGACCTTGACACATCACCTTTTTCACGTGACAAACACCAGGGTGGATTACTATGCATTTGACAATTTAATTGAAGAGATTGAAACTTGATATGATATATCAAAATGTAAAAATAGTAAATGGAAATAAACAGAAATAATGACTCTATGAGAGGTTGTTGATAAAATTATTTTTTCCCATGATTAATGTCTCTTTTTTTTTTTTACAGCATAAACTCTTCCAGCAACAAAAATCTCATTTTATAATTGGGTACTCTATTTGATTAGTATAGAAATTTGTCGACACTTAGAACATACTTTTTAAAATTACAATAATGTAATCATTTATATTTTCAGATAAAATTATTTTTATGATTGGTGCTTCAACTTCAATAAAAATACATTTTTAGAAAATTTAGTTTAGTTTATTGTCATTTCAATAAAAATTAGGGTCGAACAAATGTCACCTTTCACCCCGCAATACACACCCATAGTCAAAAATTGTTATGCTAATATACATTTAAATCAAACCTGTGCACCAATGATATATTTCTAATTAAAATAAAACCTTTTACTGTTTAAGTTCAGAAACGATGCAAGGCAAGAATACTTACATAAAAGTACAGTTTTTTCTTTTATGTGTCATCGTGGAAAATTTTCCATTTTCTGGCGATGAGGTTGCTCTAGAAATGTTAGATATATTTAAAATTAATAATAGTAAACATTTTCCTTTATTTTACGAATGAAATGTGTGTAATATAAAATAGAATTTTCGTCACAGTATAAACAGTTTTTTAAAAAAAGTTTGGTTTAAGTTGTTTTTAAACTAAATCCACATTTAAGGCAATCCCTTTCTTCCATTCAAACGATGAAGGTTATCTTTTCAATTTCCCATAGTCAATGAAATATATTATTAGCGTTTTAAGATTTTACATATTTTACAGTATACCGTTTGTCTGAAAATAAAGTCTGCCCTGGAGTTTTTATGTTAAATAAAATTTTCAAGTAGACTTTGTTTTTAAATAAAGCCTCCATTGTAAAAAAATTGGAAACACAACTTAATTAAATCAGATTAGGATGAGGGTTTAATATAGGTTTTTTTCTTCCAATATACAAAGAAGTTGTTTCGTATTAATATTTGCATGACACACAGTAAAATTAAAACAGTATTAGGCATCTATGAACTGCTCTTTTAGATGAAAAGTAACTCTTCAAAATCAAAGGACATAGATTAACTAAAATGAATAACCAAAATGCAAATGTACAAATATATGCTTAACACTCACAGAATATGATTTTTAACCAAAAACCGCCTTTAACACCCTAAATTCAATTAGAGGCAGAGGTTTTCATCCTCCTCACACATCCTAGCCTTTCCACTGCCTTATATTGCTTTAAGGTAAAACCTATGATTTTTACAATATTTACTCTTTATTCTTGATTATATTTTTTGAAGTTGAGGCAGATTTATTTTGGAGAAGCCTTTATTTTACATGTAGTGGAATTTGTTTTGGTCAAAATATATTTTCCAGGAAGTTTTTCAATAAAAAATCTACCTGGGGAGTAGGGGTTCTGTATGGAGACGGAGTTATTTTAGAACACCAGTTGGAAATAAACATTATTTATCTTTAAGCTGGTTTTCTGAAAAAAAAGCATTAAATATAAATCCAGCTCAGAACAGAGGCGATTGGAAGAGTTACGCAGTGTGTAAAATAAATGAGAAACAAGGGAAGAAAAATATTTATAAAATAAATAATGCCCCGATACAATCCCATTAGACTGATTAACCGAGATGCATAAGTGTTTACTTCTTCCGAATAAGCTTGCTGTGTCACGGAAGGGATTTCAGAACTAATGCGTCTACTATTTGTGGGCTTTAAATCTAAATGTTTCTCGTCACTATATAGTCATAGATGATGATATTATATTATACATTAATTCTCCAGTATAAGTCTGCTTAAAAAAATTCCAACATAGTGTTTCTTCTGCTTGGCCACGATCCTTTTTGCTAGGTTTAAGGCCATTTTTTAGGAATGCGACTTTCGTGCAAGAAATTATATGGGGCCGTCGAAAAATAATGTGATGCTATTTTTGTCGATTTCTCCCCTTTCCACCTAATCACATTTTTTACAAAAAGTAGCTCCACCCGCCCTGAAATATATTGCCATAGAAGCCATATTTCACATTTGGAACAGAGCGTGTTCCAAATAAATGCATTGTCATCAAAGTATGTATTTAACTTGAGGCTGCAAACTTATGCCATAACGCGTGTAAATTCATTTAAAACGACATGGTCTAACTTTGAAAAAATCAAATATTTATGTACATTTCTTAAGTTCCAAGCTGTTGTGACGTCTCGGGTCTAACATACGTTCTGGATGTAATTAAGGCAGAAGTCTCGACTCTTTTCAATAATAACATGAATTTTTATTGTGGTAACAATTCACGTATCGATACTGCTTCAGTAATACAACAGCTGCAATACCACAATAACACAATACAATCAATCCAGCTATTCAGTATTTCCAAACACAGGCATCTCCACACAAGTCTCTAGTTCTCGCGAGAGTCACAATATACGAGCCACCTCGATAAAATGTATCACAAGCACTCCACCGGCTTATCGTCCGCCTCACACACACGCTGACCTCTACTCGACACTGTATTAACATTCCTTCTCGCTCTGCTCATCCTCAAACTATATATAGCTCCTGGGCGAACTCTGCAAAGTCATAGCGTGACATTCATGTGTCAGTTAAAATGAACACAGCTCACAACAATTTTAAAACAAATTAAGTCAGTGATTCTCATACCTTTACATTAATGTATATACATATCTAGATTTTGTAGATAACAAGATAAAATTTTACGGGATCAGTTTAATCATTTTTCCAATATTTCCTATGGTAAAAGTACTGTTGATATAAGTCATGTTTGATACAATATCATGGGTTTGAAACTGATTTAGGACATATACCGAGGTACCAATGATATATATATATGTATACATACATATTTATACATATATATACATGGGCATCACTGTTGGGTAGGGTTGCATTTTCTCAAAGGGATGTGCAGTCCTATACTTGCCAGAAGAAGGTGTAATTGGCCTTTTTTTATTAAAGTGTTGTCTAGGCGCCTGGTCTCCTAAACGCATTCGATATCAATCTATAGTCATTTAGGTTCTCAATAGATTATTCTTGTCTTCCGTGTGTCGCTTATAGACTATGGGTCATCAGTTAGCCCGGGAAACATAGTCCTCACGTTCCAGCTAGCGATTAGAAGAGCTGGGGTTTTCTTTTTTTTTCTTTTTTGTATTTCTTGGTGCAGGGTTTAGTGGCTCACTTGTTGGGTGATACTCTAATCTCCACACACCCACTTGAGAATGCAGGCTGTGACGGAATAGCTACTATTTGACTAGGCGCTGATCAGTTTAAGGCGATCGGTAGCTGTCCAGTGAGACATTGGTAGTCTATCCAACCGTCGGAAGAAGACCCTGGCACCTAGCTCTACGTTAATTAAGGTTTTGGCTTATAAGCGGTATCTGCTTTTGCCCGTGTTTAGTCGAAACCTTGCAATGACGCTGAAGTATTCTGTCAAGAGGTGATGCAGTTCTGGGCGGGTGTTATGGAGAATTAGCTGTTGCCCATACAAAATATACCCAATCTCCGCGTCAATGGTGTAACCAAGCGAACGACTTGTGTTGCTGCAGCTTGTCTGCCATTGGGGTCGCAGGAGGTGCTTGTCAGGGAAACGTTATGAAGTTATTGGGTTTTCCCTGACATGTAAATGTGTTACTTATGTTTGGTGCGGTGCGGTGCGCACGATATGAAAGGGTATGACGTAAGGTGTGAGCGTGACGTAGTAGGAGAGAGGTAGTTGGTGTGAGCGAGGGATAGGACGTGTTTGGAAATGGAGGAACCTTTGGCTGATAATAAAGTTATAGATGGTCAAGAGTGTTGATGTTATACCTTGAGTTGATCTGTCCATTTGGTCTTAACAAGTAACCCAGACAACGACGTAACATTGGGGGCTACCGTCTGGGATTATTGTGGACCAAGGCAGAAAAAAACTCAAGTATCCGGTTTGCTCCAGACGTCCTTCTACGTCCAACAAGGTTAGTAGTGTATCGCTCCACCGTGGTCAGTGACGAGCGTGCTTTTGGTGGCGGTTCAAATAAGCATCACAACGTGGACAGTGAAGTACACATCCCGTGTGCTGACGCCGTAAGTCATCGCAACTTGGACAGTTAAAAACACATTCCGTGTTTTGTCGCCGTGAGTCATCGCAACGTGCACAGTAAGTAGACATCCCATGTGCTGTCGCCGTGAGTCATCGCAACGTGCACAGTAAGTAGACATCCCATGTGCTGTCACCGTTAGTCATTACAACGTGGACAGTGAAGTACACATTCCGTGTGCTGTCGCTGTGAGTCATCACAACGTGGACAGTGAAGTACACATTCCGTGTGCTGTCGCCGTGAGTCATCACAACGTGTACAGTTAAGTACACATTATGTGTGCTGTTGCTATGAGTCATCACAACGTGGACAGTGAAGTACACATTCCGTGTGCTGTCGCCGTGAGTCATCAAAACGTGGACAGTGAAGTACACATTCCGTGTGTTGTCGCCGTGAGTCATCACAACGTGGACAGTAAGTAGACATCCCATGTGCTGTCGCCGTGTGTCATCACAACGTGGTCAGTTAAGTACACATTCTGTGTGCTGTCGCTGTGAGTCATCACAACGTGGAAAGTGAAGGACACATTCCGTGTGCTGTCACCGTGAGACATCACAACGTGGACAGTGAAGTACGCATTCCGTGTGCTGTCGCCGTGAGTCATCACAACGTGGACAGTGAAGTACACATTCCGTGTGCTGTCCCCGTGAGTCATCGCAACGTACACAGTAAGTAGACATCCCATGTGCTGTCGCCGTGAGTCATCGCAACGTGCACAGTAAGTAGACATCCCATGTGCTGTCGACGTGAATCATCACAACGTGGACAATGAAGTACACATTCCGTGTGCTGTCGCCGTGAGTTATCGCAACGTGCACAGTAAGTAGACATCCCATGTGCTGTCGCCATGAGTCATCACAACGTGGACAGTGAAGTACACATTCCGTGTGCTGTCGCGGTGAGTCATCACAACGTGGACAGTTAAGTACACATTCCGTGTGCTGTCGCCGTGAGTCATCACAACGTGGACAGTGAAGTACACATTCCGTGTGCTGTCGCCGTGAGTCATCACAACGTGGACAGTGTAGTACACATTCCGTGTAATGTCGCCGTGAGTCATCACAACGTGGATAGTAAGTAGACATCCCATGTGCTGTCGCCGTGAGTCATCACAACGTGGACAGTTAAGTACACATTCCGTGTGCTGTCGCTGTGAGTCATCCCAACCTGGAGAGTGAAGTACACATTCCATGTGCTGTCGCCGTGAGTCATCACAACCTGGAGAGTGAAGTACACATTCCGTTTGCTGTCACCGTGAGTCATCACAACGTGGACAGTGAAGTACACATTCCGTGTGCTGTCGCCGTGAGTCATCACAACGTGGACAGTGAAGTACACATTCCGTGTGCTGTCGCCGTGAGTCATCACAACGTGGACAGTGAAGTACACATTCCGTGTGCTGTCGCCGTGAGTCATCACAACGTGGACAGTGAAGTACACATTCCGTGTGCTGTCGCCGTGAGTCATCACAACGTGGACAGTGAAGTACACATTCCGTGTGCTGTCGCCGTGAGTCATCACAACGTGGACAGTGAAGTACACATTCCGTGTGCTGTCGCCGTGAGTCATCACAACGTGGACAGTGAAGTACACATTCCGTGTGCTGTCGCCGTGAGTCATCACAACGTGGACAGTGAAGTACACATTCCGTGTGCTGTCGCCGTGAGTCATCACAACGTGGACAGTGAAGTACACATTCCGTGTGCTGTCGCCGTGAGTCATCACAACGTGGACAGTGAAGTACACATTCCGTGTGCTGNTTAGGCTGAGATTGTTACTGACATTAAGGCTGAGATTGTTACTGACATTAAGGCTGAGATTGTTACTGACATTAAGGCTGAGATTGTTACTGACATTAAGGCTGAGATTGTTACTGACATTAAGGCTGAGATTGTTACTGACATTAAGGCTGAGATTGTTACTGACATTAAGGCTGAGATTGTTACTGACATTAAGGCTGAGATTGTTACTGACATTAAGGCTGAGATTGTTACTGACATTAAGGCTGAGATTGTTACTGGCATTAAGGCTGAGATTGTTACTGACATTAAGGCTAAGATTGCTACTGACATTAAGGCTGAGATTGTTACTGACATTACTGACATTAAGGCTAAGATTGTTACTGACATTAAGGCTGACATTGTTACTTGGTCTGTCCTAGTTAAAAATCTTGATCCACTCTCCTGGAAGGTCAAGAACCAAGTAACTTTTTAACAGTGGTATTTCTGAACATCTTCGGGTTTTGTTGACATTGCTGCACATCTGACTGATAAGAATAGGTATTGACTTTTATCTATCTATCCAACTTTTACTTGAGAACTTGTCATTGAACCTATTCTTGTATACACACTGAGTCATATCACATCTGACTGATAAGAATAGGTATTGACTTTTATCTATCTATCCAACTTTTACTTGAGAACTTGTCATTGAACCTATTCTTGTATACACACACTGAGTGGTATCAATTCTCACATCTCCATGACAACCTCTCACGTACTTTAGACAGAGCAATCTAATAATCCAGCTTCAGGGATATTGTCAGACAAAAATTTAATAAATGATTAAGATATTTAAATACAACAATTTGACGATTACTATATATAGTTCTGCTTTAAATTTTCTCAAAATACCAGGTACACCATTTTAGATGAGGCTTATATTTTAATTTACACCAGGAAATGGTAACTTGACTCTACATGTTAGAAAATTGCTTCTCACATGCTAGTGAATGTGCTCAGGTAACACAAAGTTCACTCTTAAGTTCCACATCACTCATGTTTTGTTCTGTCACTGATGTGTAAATAAAGGCCAAAATGCTTCTAGATGTAGATGAATGCAATTCTTGAATGGTCCTTGATGGTTGCTATGTGTGCACAAGATTACTTTTTAAATGCTTTAGGTGAAAAGACTACATGCCGTTGGAATTATTTCTTATGGGGATATTGCTTTTCATGTGAATTTATCATTTATGTAAGTGAATCAAGTGTATTTCAATACACAAAACAAACAATAATTCTTTATTTAATTATATTCACCAAACTTACTCATTCACAAGTATTATTAATTATTATTCTACAAATTTAGATTTTTATAAACTGTTGGCCATTCGTCATTTCAAACTTGTTTATTCCTATATGTTCTAGTACTCTCATTACAACCATCACTTAAATAAAACTTTTTTTTTTCTTTCTATTACCTAGTTAATGTCTTGTGAATGAATGAAATGCAGGAAATATGTAGTATTCTGACCTCTGACCTATAAAATGCTGAGTTTGAAACAATATTTAGTTAAAGTGGGGGAGCCTGGGAAAGTTATCTTTCTGAAATTATATTGGAAAAGTTATAAATTTGAGGCACAGTGGCATGTGCGCTCGCCTGGCATACCGAGAGCTATGGGTGTAAATCTCCATAAATCCAGGGACTTGTTTCCCTAATTAGTGTTAGGTACCCATTTGGAGCTGGGTGGACTGATGGTAATAGCCTGGTCCCTCATGGATGGGGCATTTGAACGCTGCATCACTTGCCAATACATCTTAACAGGATGTAGGACGCAATAATCTTCTGTATAGATAAGGCAAGATAATAAATGATCCAACTACAATTTAACTTGAGTAACTTTCACAGTTTGTTTATTTACAACTAGATTGTGCCAGGCGCCGTGGCGCCTGCGGCGCCCCCGTTTTTTGGGCGCCTACGGCGCCAACCTTTTTTTAAAAGACCAACTAACTTGTCCTTTTTTGATAGATTGTGCCGGGCGCCGTGGCGCCTGCGGCGCCCCCTTTTTTTGGGCGCCTACGGCGCCAACCTTTTTTTTAAAGACCAACTAACTTGTCCTTTTTTGATAAATACGAATTATTAAACTTTATGAAATGTACGCAAAGTATTTATTTAATAATAATAATAATAGGGGTTGTATTTTGCGCACCGTATTTTGCGCACCGATGCACACCAAACAATGACGTCATCATATTAAATATTTTTACAGTGCTCATCAAAACACGATTTTTCAACTAAACTAACTGCTGTAGACTGTGGTACATCTCTTGCGTTACGCGTTACGTTACAAACATACCCACACCACTGGGCTATTATATATATAATTATAATTCAAGTAGTATTATTTTTAAAAAATCCTAGTTAACATTCTGCAATACACGCCCGCTTTTCAGGGATACACTATACACTATTGCCCTTTGTTATTTTCCACATCAGATGTCTACTATTTTACATTACTAACGTAATACTATCATTTATACAGAATTTAAAACTAGAGTGGTTAGACTTCAACCAATGAAAAGCCTTACATTTACATAGTTGCAGTGATAGGGTGGTACCCTGTAAAGAAAAGGTCAGGCTGATTGTTTCAATTAATTTAACACTTGCAAATTGCACAGATACTTTAGATATGTAAAGCTGCTGGTCATGTCTCGCACAAAACATTTTAGTTCATTTTTGAAGCCCATCTCGACATAACTGCTAGCCACAAATTTAATACATCGTTATTCGCAGAATTCTTGGTATAACGTTGAAAATTATTCGCAGAATGCTGGGGAAAACCACTCCGTTTAATGTGTGCTCAAAGCAAGGGAGGGAACCTAAATCATCCACCTGTAGGCCCTAGATCTAGAATGGGAACATGGAAACCGCATGAAAATTTTAATGAAAATAATTTTAATCTTTCAGAAACAGCAGCAGTTAAAGAAATGACTCTGCTCATAAATTTTCTAGTCCATTGGTTGGCAAACTGATGTTAAGCCAGCTGTTCAAACGACTTTTACTAATGAATATTGCAGATAGAATGGTTACCAAAAGGATTTAAAATTAGATCTATACCTAATAACTAATAGTTAATGTAGAGATTATGTTTGTTTCTGTCAATTTAAGTTACTTTTCTTGACACATATTTTTAAAATGGCGTGATGCACCAATGATGTGAGAAATCATTGCCGGGGCCATTATTTAAACCAATTATTTAGTTACAAGGGTGGAATTTTCTTAACTATTATTTGTACTTCATAACCTTTTTCATTGTTTTGTTGAATTGCAAGTTTAACAGCTCTTAACATTTTATAACTTACTTGGTGAAATGACGAGAGTTTTTGTTAACGAGATTTAATAAATAAAAAATTATTAATAAAAATAAAATTGTTCTCATATTTTTTAAATTAAAACTAACTAAATACGAATTACATTTAAATTATTTTCAAGAGTTACATTTCAAAATAATTAAAGATGATGTCACGCGAGCTGTTGAACTTAAATAATCTTATTTTTATCCATGCTTGTTTGCGACAGTCATACCAATAAAAAAAAAATGTTTGTACATTAACTTCACTAACAATTTTTTTTTTTACATTAACTTCACTAACATTCTGTAAATATCCCTAATGTGGGGGAGAACTAGTAGTCCGACGGTAGTGCTCTTCTTGGGTCTCCCCGGAAAATCCCCTCATGGACCTAGCAGCTAGAAGTTGTTGGTTTCGGGTCGTGGCCAGCTCCGCAACCCTATTCGTCAGTCGAGCCACGTAGAGGCCAACTCCTTTTTGACAGCATTCTGTAAATGATCCTACATGTGTAAGAAAGTCAGCAGTCAGTCCCGAACCTGCTATATTCATGGGGCTTACCGGAAAACCCCCTCAGCTATCTGGCCCCCTAGGGCACGTAAAGCTGAGAAGCCCCCCCCCCACCCGAGTGGTAGCTTATGAAGCGGCCACCTGGGCGTCCGGGACACAAGGTCAAAAACGCCTCCCACTAAGCTGACCTCCCGAAGGAGAGGTGGCATTTTCCCTACTTCGACCCGCTATCACTGGCGCCACCCCGACAAAGTACACGAGTCTCAATGATTAGGATCGCCGCAATGCGGAGGATCATCAGCGACCACCTAGGGTGTGACCCCCACTGCCCACTGGAAGGTTTCCTCAGAGCTGGCGTCAGCTTCGTTCTTAGCGGTTCCTTTTGCTAATCCGAACTGGCTCTCCTGGCCCTTAACCGGCTTTGCTCAATGGCGTTGCTAGTAAAATTGAGCGGGACGAAACGGTCGCTTCAGAGTAACCCGAACCTCAACGGGTACTTTGGCTTTCATCATCGGCATTGCATCTAGTTGCTTTGTCTAAGATCCGTACAGCGACTGTACTGTAATCATATGTGACTAGCACCTAACATATCGGACTTCGGCATTGCCTGCCAGGAGTTGTCGGTTTCGGGTCACGGTCAGGTCTGTCGAGCCCAGTAGAGGCCACCCCTTCTGGACAGCATTCTGTAAATACACTGATCGATTTCTATAGATTTACCTACTTACAGATGAAAGAAATATTTAAGGGGCATAACTATGTTTATGTAAAAGTAAATCAATTTTTTTATCGGATAATTTCCCTTCTTTAAACTAGCGGTTTTTAAAATAAAACATGGTTGAAATTTGAAAATAAATGTGTAGGTCTTGTATTATTAAGTCAATTCATATATTATATATTCAAGGATTTAAAATACATAAATACCAGGTACTAATAAAATGAATTGTTCAATGACATTAGTAACAGTAATAGACTTTGAACCGCATCATTTCAAATCTTTCTTTTTAATAAAATAAAAATTGAGCATGCGCACTCGGTTATGCATTGCTTCTACGGGGATTCTGTTGTTGTTTTAATTTACTTAATTCTTCAAACCCCACTTTTTTTAGGAATATTGTTTTATCACCAAAAGTATTAGGAAAGAAAAGTAATTGTTTTCAATACAAATATTACATTAAAATAAAATATTGATAATTCAAAAACACCATTCAGCTCAAAAGTGGCGTAGGATTATTATTGAACTTGATTATTTTAGAACCGCTAGTCAAACTACAAATGAACAGCACAATTTTGTAAATATTGAAGTGTTCAGGACAGTAGGGATGATGATGATAGTTGTTCATTATCTCAACCTTGGCAGCACATTTAAGTAATTGTTGTGATGTGCAATTCATACAAAATAGTGCAGTTTTCAAGAAAACAAATGTGTTTATTTATTTTATTTTTTTAAACTATAAAATTAAAAGATGTTGGAAAATTGTGTGATCATTTTTTAAAAAAAAGTATACTATAATTTATAATATTATACTATAATTTACTAAAATTATAATTTATAATAGATATAGACATATCATAGTACGGAGTACAGTTTAAAAAATATATAATATTAATATAGTTTAAATAATAATAGTAATAGTAATATAGTTTATGGTAATTTCTTATTTTAGCGCAAATTATTTTTCGAGTAGTTTGAAATAAAAAAATCAACTTAACTTACTATGAAATATATCTAAACATAAAAATATTATATTTTTGTTCAAATTAAACTACTGTTTTATAATTTATACGAGATTCAAAAATTGTATATTTCATGCATCTTCTGTGATTTACAGCGCCATTGTTATATAAACAAACAACGATTTCTGCTAGTTTTTAAGATAAAAACCCCTTTCAAGTCATCAAAACACATTAAAAACAAATATTTTATCATTAAATACTTCTTTTATTACTTATCGAATGTGTTTAAATTATTAAAAGTAAGAGGGTTTATTTTTTTGCTATACAAAAATAATTTGCGCTAAAATAAGAAATTACCATAGTTTATATAGGCTATTGTTGGCTGAATTTGAATAGTGCAGATATTCCAATAATTACTGAGTCTGAGTGTGCATGAAAATGAAATCTAATTGATAATGGCAATGTGCTGGTTGGAACGGTGAGATATTAGTTAGTTAAGGTTCAATTAAGTTAGTGAAAGTATGTTTATGTTACATATTAGTATATCAATATCATAATATATAATCTATGTTTGTTATTGAATATTAATATTGTAACTAGGGCTGCAGAAATTAGCGATTAATTAATCTGTTTAAGACTAAGTTAAAAATTGTAATGGATTAAAATTAATTTGATTCCCTTGATCAATTAAAATTTGATTAAAATTTTTAAAATTTAGGAAAATAAGAAAATATTTATAAATTTTTTATTTTTCCACATGGTTTTTCTTCCTTATTTCTTGCATAACAAAACTAATTGCTGTACTGTGTTAACTGTTATTTCACAAAATTTGGGAGTCATTGAATTACTGCGATTTAACCGATTTCACAAAATAATGTATCGCGTCCATAAAAAAATAAAGTACATCACGCTCCAGAGTGGGGGATGGGATGTAAGAAAGTGTGACAGGTAGGAGGGGGGATGTCCGGCCTTATAGCCTTATGTGATGTCAAGGTATTTCATATTAAATTTTATTATTTTGTTAATAAGAAAATATTGTTTTCGAAAGTGTGACATACTTTAGGGGGTGGGGGGTCTGAGATTTGTGACAGGGGGGAGTTTAAAAAATGGTAAAAAATAGCGTGACTTACTTTATGGATGGCCCCTTAACAGGATCTATATATTATATATGCATTATAAAAACATAATTTATAAAAATTAATGGATTAATTGATAACATTTTTACCGATTAATCATACAAATTTTTTATCAGTACCAGCCCTAATTTTAACACATTTGCTTCCATTTCATTTATCCTCTTTGCCTTAAGTTTTACTCTCTTGAGATTTGACTAGTCTTAAACTTTAACTTTTATTTTTTAAGTCAAAGAGCTAATACTAAACTTGAGCTAAGTTAATTCGTATGAACTAATAAACTTACTATTTAATTAAATTACATTATTACAAGTAATATAAATTAATATAATTTAATTTTTATAAATAGTAAAAATCTTCATTTCATGATCTCAGTCTTAAAAAATAATGTTGAGACTGCAATCAGGCTTTTAGATTAAAAAAAAAAAAATGATTTTAAACAGTATGTATCTGCAGGATTCGCAAAACAACACATATTGTTTGGGCAAAAAGCCTTCCTCAAAAAACAAATAGACAAAAATTAGTAAAAAAATAAAAATAATTCAAACTAAAACATTGTCTAATCATTTAAAATTAGGATCTATAGTCTGTTGCATTGCAACAATATTTTATTTATAAATGCAGTTTTTAATAATAGATGCAGAAGAACTCTATTACAATATTTTAAAACCACAAAGGCTGCATTCTATGACAGCCTGTAGGACTAACCTGGGGGGGGGGGGGGGGGNGTTTACGAAATCTTAAAAATTGTGTAATTTTATTTTCCCTATGCAACACCCTCTGAAACCCTATTTAAGGATGCTACTCATAGTTTTGAAACCAGGATTCTATAGGCTTATCATTTCATTATATTTCTTGAGAAGGGTTTAATTTATAATTGTATATTGAATTAAAATAAAATTTAGATTCAAAAGGATAAAAACAAAAATTAGTAAGGTTAAAAAAATCATGTTCCTAACTTCAATTGAAATTGTTTGAAAAGCACAATGTCATATAACATTCTTTTCACTTAATTTCAATTACAATGAATTAGATAATCTTTTTATACCAATAGTCAAGCAAACATTTCACTTTTTGTTTTGTGGGTTACCTTATTTTAAATTTAAAGCACAATGTATTAAAGTTTCTTTGTGATTATTTTTTATTTTAAGTCAAAAGTTCATTTTACATTTTTTAAAATCAATTTAAAAGTGTGCAGAATGGCAACAAAAAAAAAACATGTTGCGTCAAAGGAGGTACTTGGTTTAATTTTTTAAAAGTCTTGTGGGTCTTGATATAAAAATGTGAAACATAAAATGAGTGACATCAAGTTGGTGACATCTGATTAGACTAAACCCTCTCAGTGCAAGTGATGTAGTAGTCTTAGCAGTTTCCATTTGGTTTCTGGTAATATAATTATGGTGTTTCAAAGACTTTCTGGAACATTCTTTGGATTGCCTATGAAGTTGTGGGCACTCTTAGTGTTGTTGATATTATTTGTCCTCACAACATACAGATACCTTGATGGATTAAATACCCAAATAACAGCACTTGGGACTGCCCGTGTAAAATTTGGTGAGTTTATCAGTGTCTTGCATGTGTCGTTCAGATATGATATGTTGTTTTTTTAAATAATAAAATCAAGATGATTCATGACTTAAGAAACAGTAAGCCATATTTTTATATGAAGACCTCAAGGGAAAAAACGGCTGTGACATTTTTGTAGTTTTGAGATATTCAAGTTTTAAAGTTCAAAGCTGTACAGGATTTATCATTTATTAACTAAATACATTTAATTTTTCATTGGGTCAGAGACATCTTTTTCCCTTAAAACCTTAGAACATTCTATTTTTGACCCTCTATCTAAGGGGTCTCCAAACTGCCGGCCAGATACGAGGCCCTCTCATCCACCTTTAATCTAAAAGAAACAGACTATTTATACCTGTAGTTCACAACAAAACTTAATAGTTCGGTGTTAGAAGTCGGCCCCCAAACTGCTGTTTGACAGTTAATGCGGCCCTGCGATAGAAAAGTTTGGAGACCCCTGCTCTATCAGATGAAGTGTTTAACTAAAAAAAATTTCTTTCAAAAATGTTTCTTAGCCATTTATTTTCTTGAGGTCTTCATAAATATGTAATATATTGATTTTTTTCTTATAATCATTTTGTATTTTAGCAACAAAAAAAAATGGAAATAAAAGTCATGAAAGATTATTGTTTTCAAATGAAAAATATACATAGGAAAAAAAGTCACCAAAAATACTTAAATGTTAAAACATATTTTAGATTCCTTTGGATGTATGCATACTTGTAAAATGTTAAAACATATTTTAGATTCCTTTGGATGTATGCATACTTGTAAATGTAGGCTATCTGTAGGCCTATTATTAACCTGCAATTACTGCACACAAAAATTCCTGACAGAATTGGTCTCCCCAGCCATCTGTGCTCCTATAACCAAGTCTAATTTGAACTACAAAACAGAATGATTAAATGTACACATTGTTCATTTTGACTAAAGAACTATATCTATAAATACCTATAATTAACAGTGAGGACATTGATGGAATAATTTATAAGCAGTCTATACTATATAAGTTAACGTCAAACCTCCCTCTGACTGTATAAGTTATAATCAAACCTCCCTCTGACTGTATAAGTTATAATCAAACCTCCCTTTGTCTGTATTGTATAAGTTATTGTCAAACCTCCCTTTGTCTGTCTATGTTATAGTCAAACCTCCCTTTGTCTGTCTAAGTTATAATCAAACCTCCCTTTGTCTGTATTGTATAAGTTATTATCAAACCTCCCTTTGTCTGTCTAAGTTATAATCAAACCTCCCTTTGTCTGTCTAAGTTATAATCAAACCTCCCTTTGTCTGTATAAGTTATAGTCAAACCTCCCTTTGTCTGTATAAGTTATAGTCAAACCTCCCTTTGTCTGTATAAGTTAAAGTCAAACTTTCCCTCTGACTGTATAAGTTATAATCAAACCTCACTTTGTCTGTCTAATTTATAATCAAACCTCCCTTTGTCTGTCTAAGTTATAATCAAACCTCCCTTTGTCTTTATAAGTTATAGTCAAACCTCCCTTTGTCTGTATAAGTTATAGTTATAGTCAAACCTCCCTTTGTCTGTATAAGTTATTAATTTATTATCAAATCTCCCTTTGTCTGTCTAAGTTATAGTCAAGCCTCCTGTTGTCTGTAAAAGTTATAATCAAACCTCCCTTTGTCTGTATAAGTTATAGTCAAGCCTCCTTTTGTCTGTATAAGTTATAATCAAACCTCACTTTGTCTGTATAAGTTATAGTCAAGCCTCCTTTTGTCTGTAAAAGTTATAGTCACATCTCCCTTTGTCTGTATAAGTTATAGTCAAACCTCTCTCTATGAAGTATAAGTCAGTGATGGGGAACCTATGACACGCGTGCCACACGCATGCCACGGCTGGCAACTAAAATATATTTTCCTTAAAACCATTTTGCTGGCGCTTTGTATTGATATTTTATTATATATAAGTAGGTTTTAATCGAATTTGGGCACATGGACCCACAAATGTTTGCCATCACTGGTATAAGTTAGTGTCAAACCTACTCTGCCCTGAATTGTACATTGTTTCTGTGAAATTGAAAAGATTTTGAAGTCATTGACTTACTTATCCCTAAATTGGGAATTATAATAAGTAATAAGTTCCTCTGGCAATTACAAAGATTTGATTCCTTATGTTATATAATAGTTATATTGACCAAAGAAATAATTATTTAAATGTATTTTGACAGGAATCTTTAATTCCAGTCTTCTTAATAAACATGTGCTGCTCGTTTTAAAGTAATGCCTTGAGAACAAAACTGTGATTAAAAAATAAAGTAGCCACAAAATGTACCCTCTAAGGACAGTAGGCCAAAGTGAAAAAAACAACAACTTATGTGTAAATTGTACGCCATGCATTCTTTATTTCCCTCAAAATTGTACACCCCACAAAGAAAGATATATTTATTATTTATTAATAATATCCTTTTCAAACTTTGCTGCGTGGTACATGTAATTCCAATCTGCTGCCAGCATCGGTCAGATATCTGTGCGGCCACGCAGCTTAAAGGGAACATTGGCCACAGCATGTAGTAAATGTCTACATTGTTAAGAGTGACACTGACAAATTTTGTTACAATTTTGTAAAAACTTGAAACAGATTAGCTTGCACTTTCTGTGTTTAAATGAACACATCTTTAAGCTTAAAACATTGAGTTTTATATCTATTACTATTACCAGAACAGTGTGTTTAAGTTAACTCAAGCTGAGGTTAGATTACAGGGCCGGCTTTAGGCATAGGCAAACTAGGCAGCCGCCTAGGGCCTCCGATTAGTCTCATCATTAGTGGGGGCCTCGCACAAGAATCTTTTCATGTTTTTTTCTATGACTGATTTACATTTAGGGCCACCAAATTCTCTTTGCCTAGGGCCTCCAATGCCCTTAAGCTGGACCTGGATTAGAGATCTCTAAATCATTAGGTTTAAATTAACTCAAGCTGTGGTTAGATTAGAGATATCTAAATGACTATAGGTTTAAATTAACTCCAGCTGTGACTGTAGTTAGATTAGGGATATCTAAATGACTATAGGTTTAAATTAACTCCAGCTGTGACTGTGGTTAGATTAGGGACCTCTAACAACTTGATGATGACTCTATATTCACAGCATTAAATCAACATTCTGAATTATGTTAAGCAGTTTTAAGAAGGAAGATGAAAGCTGGAATTAGCGTTACAATAAAACAATCAAGCCACATGTCCTGTAGATTGGTGCAGGTTTTCTTCATCCACCCACCCCTCCCCTCCTTTTCACCTGCTTCCTTCTCCTAAAGCTAGAAAAATATTGTAATCTTAGTTAATGTAAAACCTTGCCTGTAATTTGTGAACCTGTTCTTAGAGCAAGGGGCAGGGGTTAAAATAGACATTATACAAAACAGTGGGCATTGCTGGAGCTTTTACGTTTACACACATTTAAATATGTTACTAGAGCAAGAGCTTAAAATAGTGGAGATTGTACACAAATTCAAATGTTATTAGAGCTAGATGTTAACATAGCCACCATACACAACAATCAGTAGTTCGGCGAAACCTTTAAATTTAAAAATTAACACACTAATGAAACGTGTTAATGATTGTAACTGTTTTTATCTTTTGTGACGTTTCTAGTTAGGCCTCATCCACTGTTGTAGGCGTGTACTGACAAATAGCAACTTGCATTAATAACACATTAATCTTTTGTAACTTATTAACTTTAATCCAACACTAGAAATATATACACTTTATACATTAATGAAATCAGTCTGGCTTCCTGCCATCTTCCTGCACACATTCCAATCAGCTAACTAACACTAGCGCCACCTAGCGTTCACTCGTCACGTGATCTCTTTTAATTACCAATATGTAAATTATTATCAAGTGACAATGATGTACAAGGAATCCATAGTCAATGCTGTACACTTGAAGTTGAACACATTATTATGTTGAACATTGCGCAGTACACATTATATTATTATGTTGAACCTTTCAGTACACACCTTTTATGTTGAACCTTGCAGTACACACATTATTATGTTGAACCTTGTAGTACACATTATTATGTTGAACCTTGCATTACACACATTATTATGTTGAACCTTTCAGTACACACATAATTATGTTGAACCTCTCAGTACACACATTATTATGTTGAACCTCTCAGTACACACATTATTATGTTGAACCTCTCAGTACACACATTATTATGTTGAACCTTGCAGTACACACATTATTATGTTGAACCTTGCAGTACACACATTATTATGTTGAACCTTGCAGTACTTACATTTTGGATATTGTATAATAATTATAGAGCTAAATCCTTTACTATCCGCCTATATTCCCACACACTCGTCTAAATTCCCACACATTCGTCTATATTCCCACACACTCGTCTATATTCCCACACACTCGTCTATATTCCCACACACTTGTCTATATTCCCACACACTTGTCTATATTCCCACACACTCGTCTATATTCCCACACACTTGTCTATATTCCCACACACTCGTCTATATTCCCACACACTCGTCTATATTCCCACACACTCGTCTATATTCCCACACACTCGCCTATATTCCCACACACTTGTCTATATTCCCACACACTCGTCTATATTCCCACACACTCGTCTATATTTCCACACACTCGTCTCTATTCCCACACACTCTCCTATACTCCCACACACTCGCCTATATTCCCACACACTCGTCTATATTCCCACACACTCGTCTATATTTCCACACACTCGACTTTATTCCCACACACTCGTCTCTATTCCCACACACTCTCCTATACTCCCACACACTCGCCTATACTCCCACACACTCGTCTATATTACCACACACTCGCCTATACTCCCACACACTCGCCTATACTCCCACACACTCGCCTATATTCCCACACACTCGCCTATATTCCCACACACTCGTCTCTAATCCCACACACTCGCCTATACTCCCACACACTCGTCTAGCTACTGAAATCCTGTACTATCCGTGATACACCCACACCTTCATTTATCATATAGCCTCTGAAATCCTATACTATTATTATCTGCCTATACAGCTGTTGCTAGGATAGGAATGCCCATTACCATTAGCACAACTCCCCCATACTTGCACCCAGTAGCCACCAACACCGAGATCTCAACAAACACAAGGGCCATGACAAGAACCCTTGTGTCCAACAGAGCTGGCTGTGATACTGGGCTTTGTTTGGACACAGAGCCACGTACTTGTGCTATCATGGTCACACCTGGTTTGTCTTTCAAGTCGGCACAGAAACTGAGGCGTTAAGACCCGGAACATTGGAAGAACTGAGTACGAGAGATAGAGAAATTAGTTGTTTGCAGCTGACTGAGACTGAGAGTAACTTATATATTTTCACGACGAGACAAAGTTAAAGAGCAAGAAATATCCATGAAGGATAAGAGTCAGAAATTAGGACAACTTGGGTGGTTGGAAGAGGAGTCAATTTTCATTACAGTACATCGATGGGGGGCATTATTGAAAAACTGGTGGAGATGGACGGCATTATTGGAAAACTGGTGGAGATGGACGGCATTATTGGAAAACTGGTGGAGATGGACGGG